>PVJH01009647.1:0-77897 GCA_004026705.1 Nesogale talazaci
ATATTTGGAGAATGGTTTGAACCTGTCAGTACACTTTTTTAAAAACTATTTTATTGGGAGGTAATATAGCTATCAAATGATTCCATAGTTCATTAAGCTTGAGCAATATTGTACAACTGCTCCCAAATCAGTTTCAAAACATGCTTTTCATCGTGAACTCCTTGACATCAGCTCCTTTTATCCTCCTTCTCTACCCATATCCACCCCCCTGAAACCCTTACTCTACTTGTCCCCATAGGTACATCAATCCTGGGTTTCATGTATTAAAAATTAAAAAACATATAAAAAATTTAAGATATTGCACCCCCAATGATCTCAAACAGCTGAAATAAACCCCAATATGAATAAACAAAAAATACAGAAAATGTTGGAATTAAGGTCAGGCCTCACATGTATAAGAAGAGAAATCAACTGACAATGTTTTAACCATTCAAATCAGGTGTTTTGTTTTAATCTTCTACAGCCATCTCTCCAATGCACTCTGTTTGGTAGCCAGTTTCCTCCCACATGGATAAAAAGAAATCACCAGAGGTGTATTTCCTTGCAGATCCCACAAGTATATCTTGGGTTCCCACTGTCACCCATAGCCTCCTGCAAGCCAGATTTTCAAAATATAGGCTCTGCTATAACTCCCCCCTTCATATATTGATTATATGATTTATAATTTTCCAATCAATGATGTTGGTGTGCTTTTTCCATGTAAACTTACGGTGTTAGCCTGAGTAGATTAGAGACACAAGTTCATGGACACTCATGGGTATAAAATATTGCTCTTGAATCTGTCATTCTGATACAATAAAATATACAAGCTGCTCAGTCAAAATAACCAATGTCAGTCCATTTTAGCTTAATAATGCCTAGAATATCAATCTTTATATATTCTATTTCATTTTTAATGAGATGCAATTTCTCTAGATTCACATGTCATTCATTCCAATTTCTAATCATTTATTGGTGTTTGTATCTGTTTCTTATCATTGTGAGTCATGCCCCAACAGCTTATGAAGGTACCTAAACCTTTCCTCCTACAAGTTTATTCAATCTGAGTCATTAGGATTGACTCTACTTTGAAAAGGCAGCTCTCCATCTGTCATATGCCGAGTGTCTTCAGACATTTGTGGAGGCCTAGTGGCACAGTGGTTATACATTGGTCTGATAACCACAAGGTTAGCCGCTCAAAACCATCATCTGTGCTGAGGGAGAAGATAAAGCTTTCGACTCTGCTAAAGAGTTACAATCTCAGAAACCCACCACAGCTGGGCCTTATACAAAAGGTCTCTATCAGTTGAAATAGACTCAACAGGAAAGAGTTTGGGATTATGGGGAGTCTGACATGAGGAGTTTATCTTCTGTCAGTATCTCTGAAAATATCCTGCTTCTATTCATTAATTTTGCAACGGCTATCCATAGAACTTTCAGTGATTGATTCCTCTCAAGCGGACAGTCCATTTCTTCTTCCTATTCTCTTCATTGGCTGGAAGCTCTGCAAAAACATGTTGACTCTGAATGACCCTGATGCTAATTGAAATACCAATGATATAGCGTTCAGCATCACACAGGTCAGTTTTACCACACTAAGACAAACTGACAGACAAATAATGGACTACTAATCTAGATGTACTTGAATTCATCACACTTTTTGATTTGTTTAATATATGCATATAATATGAAATTTCTTAAATTTGATATTGAGGAGATAAATTATGTCTATCTCCAAAGGCTAAGCTACAGAATTTAAACATTGTGTTCCATGATTTTGCATCAATAAAACTATTTAAAAATGATGGAACAATTGTAGTGATATTTGTGATGGGGTGAAATTTCTTCATATGCCCCTTCTGTGTCTGTGGGAGGAAGACTGGACTTCCTCCTCTTGTAAATAGTTACAGTCTCATAAACCCACAGGATTGCTGAGTCAACATTGAGTCCCACCAAGTGATTGGGTGGAACTATGCAGACAGAACATGTTTAGCATTAATAGTGGTTATGTGGCGGTCATATGCTTATGTTAATTTTATGATTGAGATGTAGGGATGGAGTCTAACCTGTTAATCTTAGCCTGTTAATCTGTACATAGCTATTGAGTAGCCAATGAGGCCTCTGTGTGGGCATGGCTTTCTCCTGAAACTTCTGAGAAATCTTGCGATATTTCCCTCGTGGAGATGAGAAGTTATCTCCCCAGTTGTTGGGAGTTAGTCTCAGAGATGATGAATCATGGACAAGGCAAGATGAGGAGCCAGAGAAGCCACACGGCTTGGCCCTGATGGAGCCAGACCTCTGAAACTGGAGAGGCCACATCGAGACTTCTGCCAGCGATGAGTTGCTTCTTCCACCGCTGGAAGCAGCAACCACTGCTGTTGATGGATCTTTAGCCCTGGAAGTGAGGAGCCATGGGGAGACCCCTGCCAGTGCCGGGATTCTGCACCCACTGACCTGTGACTTAGTGAGTCAGAAGGAGACATTATAGACTACTGGTATTGGGCATATGGGCTAATAACAGACTTGTGACTTTGAACTGGACTGGGTTGGGATTCTTTCTCAGTGTTCCAATTCCTTTTGTATATAAACCCTTTCTTATATCCATATGCATATCTATGAAATTTGTTCCTCTAGTCTACCCAGACGAATACAGGTTATAAGAATTGGCTCAAGCATAGGAAACTTATGGGGTTGTCAGTGTTTTATTCTGTTGTTTTTGGGGTCAATATGTGTCAGAAATTACTTAGTTGCACCTAGCAACAACTAACAACATTAATAGAGGGGAATTGGTCAGTGTTGGACACCACTCCCCTGGTTGTGTAGATAAACCACCTTTCAAGCTGGAGGAGTGAGATATCCTAGCACTAATGGAAGTGAAGCATATTTGAGATCTTTGAAATGGTGGAAGCTGTGACTAGAGGCATGAGAGCCTACAGTCCAGAGTCCATAGGACAGAGCAAAGGATTCAGGCCAGACCAGAGTTCAAAGCAAGGAAATTGTGAAACAAAGCAGAGAAGTGTAGACACTCAGAAACTAGAAGGCAGAACGATTGTGGGCTTCCTGTCCAGTGCGTACGAAAGCTAAGGGACCATCTTGAGTGACTGCTAGTCATACGCTCTTGACTCCTACCTGGGAGAGGTGCTGATATGAACCAATGACTAGATCCTTAATATCTACTAATTCTGATCAACTTTTGCCCCTCATTTACATTGTCTCTAAGTCCATGTGAGCAATACAACAAATTATTGAACCTTGTATCTGAGCAGAACTGGAATCAGAATAGCTAAGAGAGATGGAGTGTCGAAGGATGCCTGACCTCTGCCTCCTGCCAATGGGAAAGCCAGAGGAGGCCATCCATGATGCTCCAGGCTGTTCTTTTCTTGTTGTAAACTTGGTGTCAGAATTGCTGGATTTACTGCAAAGGTTCCACACTTGAGGGAGAAGCGGTTTGAAAAGATGAACAAAGAGATGAGTTGGGAAGCAAAAAGCAGATTTTATTTTACACTAAAGAATCAGATAAGTAAGCAGAAAACCACAATAAAGCATGGAAATGATCATTTCTGATTCCTGTCACAGAGTATCAGAAAACTGCCACTTAAATGATATGGATGTGAAATGGAATGTTTAAATCAGGACACAAACATCTAAATATGATAGCAACTAAATTTATTCAATCTATATCTGAAGCAAATAATGTAGGAAAATTCTGTAAATTACTAAGGACCTGGCAATCAGATTAAGAATAAGTCTAAGTAACAAACTCTGATACAATTTATGATACAATTTCCTTGATGAAAATCAAGAAGATGTGAAGCAATTACTGATAAAAAAATCTTCAGTATGAATAATATATTAATTATAACTTGACATAGAGAAGTCAAACATCTTCAAAACCAGACCAGTAGACAACATCACAATACATGGAAAAAAGACAGAACTTGTCATAGATTTCATTTTCCTTGGCTCTGCAGGCAATGCTCATAGAAATAGCAGTTTTAAAATCAAACGAGTTACTACACTGGGTAAATCTGATGCACACCATCCAGGATGTGCTTGACTTAACAATAAGGAAGTCTGCAAAGGATTTGGTATATTTTAATTATAACATTGACAGAGAATATTAGAAAACATCATACACTGCTAACAGAAAAAACAATTCTATATTGAGGAAGTGTTCTCAGAATGTTCTTAGTAGCAAGGAGGGGAATCTTCAACTCACAAATGTGGGCAATGTTATCCAGAGGCACCAGGACTTGATATAGGAATGAAAAATAAACAACTCACTGCCATCCAGTCAAATCAGACTCCCAGCTACCCAGTAGGATACAGAACAAGTAATTCTTTGGGTTTTCAGGCAGGAGATATTTTTTAAAATTTATTTTACTGGGATTTCTTACAGATATTTTAATATCCCATAATTCAGTCAAATCAAGCAGTATTGTACAATTGCTACCACATCAGTTTCAAAACAGTTTATTTTTGAACTGCTTGATGTCAGCTTCCCTTTATCCCCTTGCCCCTCTCCATCCCATGGGAAATCTTATTTACTTATTTACTTATTTATATCATCTAATATGTACATTAGCCTAAAATTCTGTTGCTCTCTTTCCTGGTTTGGATTTTTGGCAGTCATATCCCTATGTTAACTTTATGATTGAGATGTAGGGGTGGAGTCTAGCCTGTTAATCTGGAGATAGCCATTGAGTAGCCAATGAAGCCTTCACGTGGGCATGGTTTTTTCTTGATACATCTGGGAAATCTCACAATATTTCCCTTGTGAAGATGCGAAGCTATCTCCACAGTTGTTGGGAGTTAGTCTCAGAGACAATCAAGCATGGAAAAGATAAGATGGTAGCGTCTGAGGAGCCGGGGAGAAGCTACACGGCTTGGCCCTGATGGAGCAAGACCTCTGAAGTTGGAGAGGCCACATGGAGACCCTTGCCAGCGATGAGCTGCTTCTGCCACCACTGGATGCTGTTGATGGACCCTGAGCCCTGGAAGTGAGGAGCCATGGGGAGACCTCTGCCAGAGCCAGGACTCTGCACCCACTGACCTGTGGCTTCGTGAGTTGGAAGGAGACATTATAGACTGGTATTGGGCATATGGGCTAATATCAGACTTATGTCTTTGCACTGAACTGGGTTAGGATGCTTTCTCAGTGTTACATTTCTTTTGTATATAAACCATTTCATTATATCCATATGCATGTCTATAAATTTGTTCCCCTAGTTTAACTGGACTAACACAGGGTTATATAGTCATGAATAGTATCAGTTCCCTTTTCCCCCTTATCCCTCCTCTCCCTGTACCTTCAGGGAAACATTACCTGTGTTACTATTTTTTTAATAAATCACTTTATTGGGGACTTGTGCAATGCTTTTCACACTCCATAAATACATGTACTGTGTCAAGCATCTGCGTACACCTGCTGCCATCATCATTCCCAAAACCTTTGCTCTCCACTCAAGCCCCTGACCTCAGCTCCTCATCTGTTTCCCTCCCATCATGCTTCCCTCTCCCTCATGAACTATTGATAATTTAAAAATTATTATTATTTTGTCATATTTTGCACTGCCCATTGTCTCCCTTTGCCCACTCTTCCACTGTCCGACCTCCAAACAGGGGGTAATACGTAGATCCTTGTAATTGGTTCAACCTTTCTACCCCACAATGATTAATCAGGTAAAACAAGTGAAAACCATAATAGTAAGGGGAGAAAATATTAAAGAACTAGAAAAGAGTTATATGGTTCATCGTTCCTATACAACACCCTTGATTTATCATCCCTTTTGTGCGATCCTTCTGAGAGAAACTGTCCAATTCTCTTACAATTGAGTTTTGGGTTTCTACAACATTATGGTCCTTCACAAAAATTTGTTTTCTTGTTTGGGGACTTCTGATAACCACTCTTCATCACACAGGCTGGTGTGCTTCTTCTATGTGACTTTTGTTGTTTCCTTGCTAGATGGCTCCCTATTTAACTGCAAACTTATAAGAATCCAGATGCTACATCTTTAATAGTTGAGCCCCAACTAATTTTGTCTTTAGTGATCCTATCGGGAAGGTGAGTATCTTATAATGTCTCATTTATAGAGTACGATGACTTCAAACTAAAAAGGTATATGGGTTGTTAGGTAAGTGGTCCCAGGGATATGGAGATATGAAAAAAATGGGAACGGAACTGATGGATTTTAACACATCCTTCTCATTATTTTAAGAGATATCCATCTACTCAATGTCCCTGTTAGATGTCAATCCCCATTATATTTGGGACTAATTGTATGATCTTTATGTTGTGATTGGCAGTAAACAGTTTCAGAAGGATCACACAGAAGGGATGATATAAATCAAGGGTGTTGTAAAGAAATGATGAACCATATAACTCTTTTCTAGTTCTTTTATATTTTCTCCCCTTACTATTATGGTGACTATAAACAAATAGTTTACTATTTATTTGACTATAAAGTTTTGCCTTTCTCCCTCAGAACAGCTATCTGATGAGTTCAAACTGCCGACCTTGTAGCTCTTAACTCACTAAATAAGACATCAGGGATTCCTTTTGGTGCAGTAGCAGATCATCAGGAGAGATGTAGACTCTGTATAAAATGGTTTGTGATATTGTTTGCAGTAAGGGGCTCAATCAGGACAAGAGATGCAAGTGTGGTGCAAAAACGGACAGTGTTTACTTCCATTGTGCATGTCACTATGTTTCCATGAGTTGAGTGGATTCAAGGTCAACTGCTAACAATATTTGCATATTTTATATGAAACATATTTCTAGCTTGCTACACAGTAGCATAGTTTTGGTATTGTGTCTATTTGTAAATATGGTTATGGTGAGGAACCCTGGGGGTGTAGTAGTTACCTGTTGGGCTGCTAACTGCAAGGTCTGCATTTGGAAACCAGCAATTGCTTGACAGGAGAGAGATGATGTTTCTATTCATCTAAAGAGTGTACAGTCTTCTAAACCCACAAGGGAAATTCTGCCCTGTTCTGTAGGATCACTCTGAGGTGGCATCCACTGAAGGACAAGGAGTTTGGCTTTTGTTCACTTCTGTTTCCTCTGGTGTCTTTAGAAAAGATGGTTTCGAATGATTAGTTCCCAAAGGGTTGGTAGTGTTGATTTGGTCCTGTGCCAAGTTGTAAAAAATGGAGTTACATTTTGTAGAATAATAAGGGAAAGAGAGTCAGGCTGTTTTTCTTTTGGAAAAACTGACATGGCTACATGAGCAGGTGCTTTACAGTAGTGCCAAAGACAGTACTCTGTGTGCTCCAAATCAGGTCTTTTATGTTGAACACTGTTACACAATATTTTTATCACCACTATAAAGAAAGCTTGATCTCTGTAGTTAAAATTGGTGTATAAGTAAATGTGGTAATGAAAGCTGATGCTGCCCAGTAATGAAAAGATATAGCATCAGGGGTCTTAAAGACTTGAAAACAAGTAAGTAGCCATAAAGCAGAATAGCAACAAACCCTCATGAAATAAAGCATACCAGCCTCTGTGACCGTGAGGTGTTCACAGGACCAGATAGCAAGCACCAGAAGACACAAAAGAAGAACATATATTGGTGCACATGATGGGACTCCAAGAGGAGACCCAAAGCCCAATTGTAGACAATTGAACATTTCCTCACAGAAGGGTCACAAGGAAGGAACAAGTGCAGCATAGCTTACACATACCTCAGTACCTTCCTCTAGTGCTTTAATACTTCCCCCAGCCCACCCTTCCCCTCTATCATGATCAAAGTTCTAATTTAAAAATCTGGCTAGACCGGAACACGTACACTGGTACAGAGAAGAACTCTGGATACACAAATTTCAGATCAGATAAACACCTCAGGAACAGTAATGGGAGTAGTGACACCATGAGGGTGGATGAAAGGGGGGGAAGAAAAGGGGGAGGAACAGGAAACAGATTGCAGTGATCAATATATAACACACAGAAAGACACAAACATATGCACACACAGCCCAGAAAGATGAACAACAGAAACAAGAAATTGAGACAGAGAACTGTTTCAGATATGAAAATTGAAATAATTTATCAGGAATCCAAGAAATTAGTAAGATAGAGGAAGGAAAGGGAAAAAAAAGAGGAGTTTATAGAAAAGGCTCAAGCAAAAAGAAAATGTTTTGAAAATTATGATGGCAACATATGTATAATGTATTTGATATAATTTATGTATGGATTTTTATATGAGCTATAAGAGTTCCCAATAAAATGATTAATTTAAAAAATTATTTACTGTCTAACCTGGTAAAATGCACTATGCAGTCTAGCCTGGAAATACAAATGCACTATTAGTTGACATTTTTGTTCATTGGGAAGCAGATAGACATCTAGAATTAGGTTTGTCATTAACCAAAATTTTACCTTTTTTAAGAAAGAAAATTGCTCATAAATTTAAGTTTCTTTTTTTCTTTCTTACCCAAACCACTGTCATTGTGACCTGAGTTCCAAAATCACAACAGTTTTTATGACATTTTTCTGGAGCAGAAAACAAAATTACAAAGCAGCATGTTGTTCTCTAGATGGACCATCAACAAAAAGTAAGGTTTGTTAGACACTTTTATGACAAAATTCAGGTTTATTGCATGTCAAGGTGCTCAAGCTTTTATGACAAAATTCACTGTGACCAGAGAGAACCTTCCCAGGTGACCCCACTGGGTGTACTAGCTCAGAGCAAGGAGCGGGAAATTTTTTTATTAGAAACTCTGCTCCACCCACAAAATTTCCATTTTAGAGGGGTACCCCCTCATATAAGCTTTTCTTATAAAATTCAAATTAGACTAACTTTTATCTATTTAATTATTTTTAAGAATTGTTATTTTAAAAAGAATTATTGTTTCTTGCTTAGATACTATCAATAATAGCATTATAAAGATTGAATATGAGTTTAAAATGTTTTCATGCCTTGATGAAGCACTATTTGAATATAAAACTATAAAAAATGCATGTATGTACTTTTCAGAAGTCTGTTTTTCTTTTCATCAGTACATAGTATTTTCCATCTTTTAAAAATCCACTCTATATTTTATTTGCCTTTTCATTTATCAGAATAACAACTAGTTGTGAATATTGAATCAAAAATCTTATTTTTTCTCATAAAATAACAATCTGCTTTCACACTCATGCAAAAACTGTGCATTTTCAAATATACCTTGATTTAATTTTAGATTAAGAAGAATTAGAGATCAAAAAATGAAATCATGATTTGTGATATTTTTCTTTACTTTCAAAATCAGTAGGGTATTAACACGACAGACATTTTATCACATATATTCACTGTCTTTAACTGCTTGTGATGCTGACTTTTTAAAAATATATTTTAAAATCCTCACGAAAAAATATAATTTTAAGAAATCCCACATCACAATAAAATCTGTTAAAAACAGTTTATGAGAGGAAAAATTTAAAATGCCTGCTGAGCCCCGGTGGCCTAAGTGGTTAGTGCGGGACTGCAGCCCGTGGACTTGGAGGTTCAAATCCAGCGGCGGCTCTCAGGAGCAGCGCTGGGTAGCTCCCACAACGATCAAAGGGCAGTGATGCCTCCCCAAATTTAAAATGCCATAAGTTCTTTTTGGATATTTATTCGTCATATAGATGTGAGTTCTTAGGTAGCTCTATTGGCAGTGCTTGATTGGTACTTGAGAAGAACAATTCAAGCCAGCTACTCAATAGGAAAGACAGGACCATCTGTTTCCATAAAGCATAGAGCCAACAAAATGTGGAGTTGCCATGAGTTGAAAATTGATTTAATTTCATACAATAACAACAACATCGGCACAGAAGCTCCCTTGGTTTGTGCTTAGTAAGAATTCAGGCTCAACTCTGATAAGGAAGCTCAACTCATCAGCAACTGGGATGGCGCTGCTTCTCATGCACTTGGGACATGTCTTCAGGAGAGATCCGTCCCTGGGAAAGGAGTCCACGTTTGAAGGAGTGGATGGGCAGTGAAGAAGAGGACCACTTCCAATGAGATGCAGCGACACAGCGGCGACAACGATGAGCTCAGACATAGCATCTATGAGGATGGCGCAGGACTGGGCAGTGTTCTGTTGTTTACAAAGGGGTGCTAAGAGTCTGAACAGACTTGATGACGCCTAACAAAGCTGGACTTAAGGCATGGAATGAGCGGGTCGTTTCGGGTTTCATATAGTGTCTGAGAATAAGAAGGTCTGAGTTCTATTCTCTTTTTTTACCTCAATGATTAATTTTTATCACAGCACACTTTTCTAATATGTTATATATTATATAACATATATATGTTATATATATATATAATTTTTGATGCTTGTATTGATGTTCCATAACACATGACTGAAAATATTGCTCATGCCTGCTATTGAATGGGTGTCAACTCCTAGGGACCATAAAGGGTAGGGTTAACTGCCCATAAGTTTCTGGGACTGTAAGTCATTATGAGAGTGGAAAGCACCCTTTTTCTGTGATGGAAGATGTTTTTGAACTGTGGACCTTGGGGTTGCCAAACCAGCATGTTTGTATTCATTACTACCCCTTACTGAGCTCCTAGTGAAAAAAAGTGACGCTTAAAAGTCAAAGCAAGTAATTTTCTCAGTTTTTGAGGCCAGAAATCCAAAATAAAGTATCATTAGGATGACCATAACTTGAGAGCTCTTGAGTAGACTCTGCCTCTGTCACCTTGGAGGGACTCCTAGTGCTTCTCTGCCGTTTTCACTTGGGTATGAGTCTTCTATTTTTCTCTGAAATTCCAACTTTTATTGAAAAATTTAAAAAGCAACCATTGGATTCATAAGTTGTTCTAAGTTCAGGTTTATTGCATCTCAAGGTGCTCAATTACATCTGGGGGCAAAATAATTGTTTAAATAAAGTCATATCAACACTTCCAGGTGAGCACATGTTTGGGGCGGTAGCAATTGAACACACTACAATATTGTGCAAATAATAAGATGGAAATATAAAGCTAAGCTATGATGCAGCAACCATGAGAAGCACTTGTTTGATTGCTTTTTGTAATTCTTGGGGCTTGACCAGTTGATTTTTTAAAGATTCATATATTCTGGGATAGTATAAAGCCGTGTTTGTTCCCTAGTCACTGACTTATTTTCCCTAATTCAATTATAGTTTTACTATTGGTCTTAGAAATGTTCCCACAGAAATTTTCTTTCAGTTCTTAGATTAAGTTAATGATATTATTAATGTGATTTATATAGTAAGTTCTTAATAAGTAGTATCAATTATTGTGTTCATTATTATGAATTTTGCTACATGCACAAAAGAATCTCTGAAGATTCCATATTTAGTATGCTATTCAAACCTTTGCTATGATTCAATGTAATGATGTAAATGAAATAAAAAATTTAAATATGAACTTATTCTATCATTTCTTTCATCATAATCAAGAACTTCCTATTAAGGATTTATTATTGGTAGGGCAAATGCTGAGCGAATTTGAAAATTTTACTGACTTTGATGAGTTGGGAAAAGTATTTCTATGGGAAAAGTTATTATATGGAGAGTTAATGCTTGTGTGAATGAAGAAAACTACCTTCCAAAATAATTTCAAATTATAAACAAGAGTGATAACAATGAAATAAAAAAATTATTATTAAGAAATCACCTCTATTGTGGCAATCTCAAAACAAAATATGAAATAAGAAAGTTTAAATTTTGGATATTAGATTTTTAGCTGAAAGGAAAGATTTATGAAGAAATATGGATACTGTTTTAAAGTGTAATACATGAAAGACAATTTTAGGATATCTAAAATTTTTCAGTACAGAATAAATAATAGAGTACGGTATGAAATGATTATGAATTTTCTTAGGAGGAGTTATATTACTAAATTTTTTGTCAGTGAGTGCTGAAATAGTTAAAGGCCACTTTTTGCACCACTTATAAGCTGATTTAAAATAATATATATGCATGAATATTTGTGAATTTACCAATTATTCTATTTATCAATAGAATTACCAAAATTCTAATGCATCTTTGTACAACATGGAAAGTAAATAAACATTGCGCTTTTTTGAGTAACAATCTGAATATTTAAATTTTTTCCCAATAAAATATTGAGTAAAGGTTTATAAAAAGTACATGTAATCCTCCAACATTCTGTCAAATAATTACTAATGTATCCCACTGATCTGATCAATGCCAGACACATACTCTGCTCATAAATATGTGAATAAGAAAAATAATTACTGAAATAATCAAAACAGTATAATTTTTATGTGATTAAAAGATTAGTATTCAACTATAAAATGAAATTAAATGATGCTTCACCATCTGGAATATTAGCTAATGAAATAATGAAGATTTAAGAAAATAAATATATCTTACTATAGAAGTGCCAATGCATTCATTAGTGTGGGTCATAACAAATTTAAAGATAGACTTGAAAAGAAGGCGAATTCTGGAACACTTCACTGTGCTCAGGTGAAAAGCGTATCTTGATTAAGAGGCCAATGTGCTAATAGAACCATGCCATACTGCGTGGTTTAAAATCCGGAAGGTGAACACCAAGGATTCTACAAAGGATTGTATCCTCTAGTCATACTTATTCAATCTGGATGCTGACCAAATCATGATAGAAGCTGGAGGATATAGAGAATATTTCATTAGGAATTCAAAGAACACTTACTAACTATCCTTGGTATACAGATAACACAATCTTGCTTGCTGAAAGCGAGAACTTAAAGCATATGTAGTAGAAGATTATGGTCTTTAGTAAAGAAGATCAAAATCTTTAAAATTAGAGAAATAGGTAGCATAATGATAAGTGGATAAAATATTTCAATCGTCAATGATCTGTTTTTGCTTTGCTAGGATTAAGTCATGTGGATCAGTCAGGAGCACTCATGCTGCTCATGAAATCAGCAGCAAGTGATCAAAAGAAGTGTTCCATTGGGTAAATCGGTTGTACAAACCATTTCGTTTTGGAATGCTGAAAAGCTTGATACTTTGAGGACTAAGGTGTGCTGGACCATGGTATTTCCCATTGCGTCACATTCATGTGAAAGTTGGACATTGAATAAGGAAGAGAGGAGAAGAATTGATCCATTTGAACTCTGGTAAAGGAGAAAAGAATTCAAAATCCTATGAACCACTAAAAGGACAAACAAATCATTCTTGGAAGAAGCAAAGTCTGAGTACTCTTTAGAAGCAAGGATAGCAAGACTTCATCTGACATCCTTTGAACATGTTGTCAGGAGAAAACAGTTTGTGAGTAAGGACACCAAGCTTTGTGAAGCAGAGAGTCAGGGAAAGAATCAAGGCTCTCAAAAAGTTGGAATGATATAATGTCTGCAAAATTGAACTCAGAAATCAAAATAATTGTCAAGAAGGTGCTAGAACTGACTGTTCTATTCTTTTGTACATCAGGTCCCTATGGGTCAGAATCATGTGGGGGCACCTACCAAAATAACCTCACAGCTACTATAAAAACAAGTATGCAAATAAATTCATTGCAAATGTTATGATTGGTCATTATTACAGTTTTATTTTATTGCCATCCTATCATCTGAACTCTGCCAAATCTTCTAATGAGTATGCATCGATCTAAAAATTTGAAGTAACTTAAGTTCAAAAGAAATTCAGTAACTTGCCTTATATTGGCAGATCTAATGCTTGAACGAAAGAACATTTTTTTCTATTACTATTGCCCAACTTTTCACACTATTTTACTTCTTACTAATATTTGTTGTTTTAGAAAATCAGGGAAATCCAGCTCTTGATGGATGCTTAAATTTTTGAAAATGCTCTTGACAAGCAAAATGTTAGAATATTACACATAGAAAGCAATATTTCATTGTGGCACCTTTGCTGTAGGAGTCAGTGTCAGTGGACTCTACAATTACTTCATCCATTTTCCTCCTTTGATGGACAGCAATTGAGTTTGCAAAGCCTGACTGGAAAAAACCTTCTCATTTCACTTTATTTGTAGTCTCTCAATGTGGTTCCAAATGGTGGAAGTTAAAGGAACTTTTCAGTTATGATTGCTATTTATACGTAATTCTAGCTTTAGAATATATTGTTCAATTTATAGAAATTAATAGAATTTAACATAATTACCCTTACAAGTGGATTACATTCACATGCTATGATTAGTAACTATTTTCTGGAAAAAGACATCAAGTTGATGTCACCAGGAAAGAGTAAGGCCCTGAATTGATCAGATGGACACAGTGATTGCAGCAGACATTAAAAACTGTGATGATGGCACAAAAACTGATTAGTGCTTTCTTTTATCCTTCCTAAAGTCTCTCTGAACCATAACCAACTCAGTGGCCCCTAACAATGAAAATAACACCTACCAGGAAACCTCTGTAAGAGTTGTTCTGCTCAGATAAAGATTTGCAACTCTGGAACCCACAGGTCAGCGTGGATAGATCAGAGTTAAAATTGCTTAATAGCAATGATTTTATAGTCCTCAAAAATGCATTTTATATATATATATATAATTTTATAGGCTGAATATGTTGATATCAATTGGCATTGACAATTGACAACATTCTGGACCCTACTTTGGTGAATAATTACTGAGGACTTAAAATCTCATAAGTAATCATCTAAGGGGAATTATCTGTCACTTCCTGTCTAGAAGAAATAAGGGTGACTGAAATTAAAGACTCTTGAAAACAACTATGGCATTTCAGTGCACTCATGGACCATTTCAATATCATCTCCATGATCCTGGGGCAAAAGGTAAATAGATGATGTCTGACTACCCCTCTAAACAGTCCTGAAAGGAATCACAATTGACAGCCCTGGGAAGAGTGGAAAGTAGTGTGGAGTAAAGCATAATGATTTTTTTTTTAAGATCAGAATTACTGATTGTTGAATCTCCTAACATTTTGTCCCTGAGACATCCTTCAGGTCTGGAAAACAACTCTCCATTTCAGGTCTATTTCCAGGCAAACAATAGACAGTAACAGTAATGCTACAGAGGCACACATTTTTTAAAAGTATCTGCATATAAGACTGAAAGGGAAGTCTGCGCCTGAAGACAAAGTTCAAAAGAGTTAGGCAAAGTGCAAAAAAGGCAAACGGGAAATAGCGGGAGAAGAGATTATAATCAATGACATGGATCAAAGTGTTAATGAATAATTGCACAGAAATTTTATTTACTTTCTAAATCCCTGCTGTATTCATAATAAAAAGATTTCTTTTTTAAAGAGGAAATTTCCTTTATAAAGTATGTATATGATTAATCACCTTCTTGAATGAAAACCACCGATTAGTAATTAAAATTGGGCTACATCTTAAGCTTCCTATAACCTTGGCAAGTATTCTTACACAAAACAATGTCTGCTATTGTTCCGAACTTCTGAAATGAATGCAATGCAAGGCAACCTTTTGAAACGGCATTGTTAGTTATTCTTATCAATAAAATAGACACATTTTAGTCTTAAATTTAAAATTTAAAGCAACACTATTTTTCATGTTCTTTGTATGTATTTATTTATACTACATTCATCACAATATCTATGTCAAAAACAACTTAAGACATATTAGGAATGCATATCTGAAGAGATGAAATTAATATTATAGTTTAAAGGACAAGTGAGAGAGCAGAAAATAGCATGTAGCCAGAAATGAGATAAGAAACAGAGAGAATACATTTGTCCTAAATTTACTCTGTGTTAAAGTGAAGGAAATTATAGATTTGGAAACTCTATAATATTTAAAAAGAAAAATTTAATGGCAGGGTAAAAGTATATATGTCTCTAATTATTTTCTAGCATTATGCAACACTACTGCTTAGGACCTAAAAGCTAGAATGATACTTTAAAGACTAAAGTGTGCCAACGGCCATGGTGTTTTACAAGTGAAAGTTGGATATTGAATAAGAAAGACCGAAGACATATCGATGACTCAGTATTATGATATTGGAAGCTCCAGGGGCTACCCAAAGGACAAGCAGATCTCTCTTGGAAGAGGGACACGTGGCTTGCTCCTTGAAAGCAGGAATGGCAAGACTGCACACATACTTTCTCCAAGTTTTCTGGAGAGACTAGACCCTTAAGGAAAGAAAGGGGCAGGCAAAAAGAGGAAGTCTCTCAGTGAGCTGGATTGGCACTGTGGCTGCAGCCAAGCGCTCTAGCGTAGGAACAGCTGTGGAGTGACAGAGCGCAGGGCGCTGCTGGGTTTTCTTGTGCATAAGGCCAATGTGAATAGTAACTGACTCCATAGTGCCTACAACGAAATCAATGCAGACATGCCAAAGAACTATAAACAAATGACCAAAATGCATGACAATGAAATTCCGATTAAAAGGTTGATAGCTCAAATTACATGGTTTTCATAGGCTCAAAAATTAATCCTCCTTTACCTCTATAAACAATGCTAAACTGTGCTGACTTCCATGTTGTCATGAAGTTTGAAACTAGGTCTTTCAAGTATCAGCAAGGTTATCCATTCTGGACAAGTTAAGTAGTGATTCAAGACTAAGACAGATTAAAGAAAATACAATGATGATCTACTTCCAAATGTTAGCAAAGGACAAGAATAATAGCAGATTGTATTTTGCATAAGAATGTCTGCCTAAGGTACAGGAAAATTCAGATGTTGCCCAATTCTAGCTACTAAAATACAATTTTCATTCAAGAAGATGATTAACCATACACATTATTTTTTCAAAAAATCAATCACTTTATTGGTAGCTCTTACATATAGTTTAGCAATCCATCTTTCAATTAGGTCAAGAGTAATTTTACAAATGCTACCAGCATCAGCATCATTATTTTATTTTTATTCAACTCCTTGATGCCAAGTCCCCTTTATTCCTTCCTTTATCTACGCTACCACCCACAAATTCTTATTGTTATCTTATAAATTAATATCATTTTCTATATTTTATAAAATAAACAACATAAGCAATCCCAAAGAAACAATGAGGGCACTGACTGTTTGTGAGGTGACGGTGGCCTGGAAGGGGAGGAAGTGGGGGGAGGCGAACGGAGACATGGGAAAAGTGTAGGATCTAAAATTGACAGTGAGGAGAGTGCAGCATTCCTGGTTCTGTTTTTTTCAATTGAAATTAATCTGAGAGGAACTATTGAGAGGTGAATGATGTGTAAATCTGATACAGGGGCAGGTGGAAAGAAAAAGGGTAAAAAAGAAGAAAGTGATAATTATAGATGAGATTTGTATATATGTAAAGATATAGAGTGTAGTCTTCGTATGTCCACATATGTAAATACAATGAGAAAGCAGATGGACTTTAGGTCTCTACTTAAATCTTAGCTCAGTACAAAGACAGTTTGTTCTAATCATGGTGCATGATAAGGTACTTACCTTTCTCATCGAATTCCTGAAGAAAAAATGGGTGCATAAGCAATTGAGTTGAAAAAAGCCAATGTGCCTGTTTGTTAAAAGATATTGCATGTGCAGCCTGAAAGACTTGAAGTTAAACAAGCAGCCATTTATCAGGGAATTAACTAAGTCCACATGGAAGAATCACACAGGTCTGTGTGATTATGAGGTGTCAACTGGAATAGGTATCAGAAGTTCAAAAACAAGAAATAAAATGGATGAAAAGGAGAGTGGACAAAGTGGAGACTCAAAACCCACCTGTAAGTCCCTCACAGAATAGTCACACGGAAGGGAGGATAAATCTTGGGAGCAATATAGCACTGATGAAATACATATGTATCCATTAATTCTTTAATATTTCCTCCCCTCCACTGTTACGGTCTTGTACCTCATTAATTTTGTTAGACCTGTGTATATTCATTTCTATAATTAGGAGCACTTGATGGATGAAATCCAGGATAGATGAGCCTTCAGAAACAGTATTGGGAATAGTGATTATCTGAGAGCATGAGAAGAAGGGAGTAGGGGGCTGACAGCAATGATGGTCTTATAACTACACTTGAGGTAAACTAGCAACAGAACTGCAGCTGAAGGGATATACTTTCATTTTTTGATGAAATTACATCTTACAATTTTTAATATCAATGGAGTAGGGATTTATAGAGAAATAAATTTTCTATTCAATAATTCATTGACAATTTATGATCTATTGATCATAACAGAATATTTTAAGTATATGTCATTTGAAGACGAATCACTCAAACAGGAAGGCCTTCAAAACAAACAGCTACCACAATTCTGGAATAGAAAATCATTGAAGAGACGGAGAACATTCTGCTATAGGTAAATCAGAGTTAATGTGATGATTTTTGTTGGTTGTTTTAGGAGCCATTAATTTAGTTCTGACATACAAAGAGTTTATACATAACAAAATGAAGCACTCCCCAGTTCCAGGCCATCCCCACAATTGTTCCTAGGTGTGCACCCATTGTTGCAACCACTGTGTCAATCATCTTGTTGATGACCTTCATCTTTTTAGCTGCCCCTCTACTTTATCAGTCACGATATCTTTCCCAGGGCCTGATATTTCCTGAAAATATGTGCAAAGAATGTAGGATGAAGTCTTACTATTTTTAACTCCAAGAATCATTCTGGCCATACCTTTTCGAATGCAGATCAATTTGTCATTTTAGCAGTCCATGATACTTTCAAATTTCTTCTCACGCATCATAATTGATATGCATTGGCTCATTTTTTGGTATTCCTTATTCAGCGTCAAACACTCAAAAGCTTATGAGGCAATGGGAAATATCGTGACTTGGATCTTCAACTCTTGAAAGAGGACTTAGGCAGATTTATTCTATGCAATATGTCATTTGATCTCTTGACTGCTGTTTTCATGAATATTGATTGTAGATCCAAGCAAGATAAAATCCTTGACAAATTCACTATTTTTTAATTTACTATTATTTTAGTTACCTGTTCAGTTGTGAGGATATTGATTCTCTTTAAATGGAACTATAATCCATACTGAATAGGGTTAGGGTTAGGATAAAAAAAGAGAAAAAATAATAAAAAACATACTGAAGGCTGTATCTCTTGATCTTTAATAATAAAGATGAGAGTCTTCATTTTCATTAAGCAAAGTTTTGTCAAGTGCACATTGCTGGTAATTAAAAAAGTATCCTTCAATCCTAATGTGGCATTTGTCTTAATTCAGCTTCTCTGATTATTTTTTCAGCATAAAGTTTGAATAAATACAGTGAGGAATGAAACCATAACCCACACACCTTTCCTGGATTTAAATTGTGCAGAGCGTAATTGTCATGTTCACAAAACTGTCAAGCTCCATCTTATATCAGCAATGGTTTCCCTTATTCCAAGTCTTTGTCCCTCTGGCAGTTTTCTGTCAATGTCATATTACAATGATTGTTGGTTGATCAGTAAAATTTTACTTTCATGTAATATTCTGTTGGCTTATATTTTTTTAATGGATACAAACATTGAACAATTTGAGTCAATGGCCCAAGTACTTGTCTTCCAAATTTTCAGCATAGAAAACTGAGTACTGGTTTTCCTTCATTTCCTGGAGCCTTGTTTTTGCTAATGCTTTTAGTACCTGAGTACCCTTCAGTTTTTCTCATATGCTAACTCCTGAAATAGTTCTTGGTACAGTGACTCTGTATTCTTTCCATCTTCTTGTGGTACTTCTTGAACTGCTCAATAATTTTCCCCTAGAATCTTTTAATATTGTAACTGGAGGCTTGAAATGTTTCTTGAAATCTTTCAGTATAAGATATGGTTAGCATGTTCTTTCTTTTTGTTTTAATAGCCCTACATATTTTCACATTTCACTGTAATTTCTACTTTGTCTTCTCTATCTTCACTTTGTAATATTCTATTCAGTTCTTTTACTCCATCCCTTCTTCCATTTATATATTCACAAAATAAGAATATGTTTTAAAATCTCTTCTGAAATCAGCTTTTGATCTCTATTTTTCCTTTCACCTCTTTTTAATGACATTTTGCATTATCCATAAATCAGCTTCTGGCCTGCTTTTAGCTGCTAATATTGAAGGTCTCCGTCATCTCTTTCCATAGTTGTATTCAGTTTGATTTCTGTGTATTCCATCTAGAAAAACCTACCCTTATAGCCACCATTTGTTTTGTTGAAAAAGGGTATATTCTAGGGAGAAGTTTTTAGTCTAGCCAAATTCTATCATGTGATCCTCAACTTCATTTCTAGTACCAAAATCATATTTGACAACCACTGTTTCTGTCACTTTGCTTTCAATTGGCAATTGCTAATAATTATCTACGCACTCTGACTCAATGTTTGATCAATTTCTAACTGAAAACACACAGTATTCTTCAATTTTAGCATCACTAACTTTAATGGTAGGTTTATGTGTTAGGTTTGGTTTACAAGAGAAACAAATCTAGAGATATTTACATGCATAGGAGAGATTCTTTTGGGGGGCATCACTGCCCTCTGATGGAAATGGGAGGCCCAGCCTTGCTCCTGGAGAGTTGCTGCTGGATTTGAACCATCAACCCAGTGGGCTGCAGTCCTGCACACAACCACTACACAACCTTGGCTCAGCCCCAGATAGAAATTTATATCAAGGAAAATTATGATAGGGTACTTCCCTAATATTGTACTTTTTTCAAAGCTATGCATCTAAATCTTTCCTGAACAGGAAACAAAATTTCACAGGTACAAGTCATTTGCCTAAATTAGCCATCAGAAAAATTGAGATTCAAGCAAAACTCTTTTTATTAAAAACAATCACTGTGACCAGAGAGAACCATCCTAGGCGCACTAATTTAGAGTAAGTTGTGTGATGTTCGTTTAGAAGGGGGCAGGGCAGGGGAAGCTCCACCTTCCCAGAGAAATTTTTTGTTTTTTTTTTTTGAGGCAGTGGGTACTCCCTCATATACTCTCTCATATATAATCACAGTCCTGTGCAACCCAAGTCCATAAGTTCCATGCTAGTTCACAAGTAGCTCTTCATATTCACAAAATCATGTGCAATGAAGCAGAATTCAGGAAGATCACAGGCTGGTGTATGAAAAGTCATGTGGATCCAATGGCAGTGGTAAAGTCACACGGTTCTGGCAACTCTCAGTATAGCATTGCAGCAGGAAACTGAAGGCAGAGACAGAGAGGCAATTTTCCAGAGAACTGTGGATCTCAATAAAACCTTCAGGGGATGTCTTTAGTCTATGATCTAATTGGCAGGCTAATCTCCAACTATATCTCCTTATAAGTGTCATGTTGACAAAATGCAGCTAATTATTATAGTGTGGAAATTTGAGTAATAATTTGTATTGATTTGACTTTCTTACATGTGGACAGACATTATCCTATCACAGACAGTACGGTACTTCAAAATAGATTTTAATATTTTAATATATCCCTTTTGATGACAAATGCAACACCCTGCCTCTCGATTCTATCATTCCAAGCACAGTAAATCATACAATAATCTGATTCAAAATTGTCAGTATCAGTCTATTCCAGCTCACTAGCATCGACAATACAGAGGGTTATTTGTTTCATTCTATTTTGAAAACTCTCTATTTTCCTTAATGCCTACATAACACATCGAAAGTTCTACTTATTAATTGATGTTTGCAGCTGTTTCTTCTCACTTTGAGTCCTTTCACGCTGGCACATGAAGATCCCCAAAGCTTTCCTCCCCCAGCTGTACCCCATCCATATCAATATGGTGGGCTCTACTTGGAAGAAATAGCTCTTCTTAAGTCATATTTTGAGTGAAACCCAAGGGATTCATCTTCTAGCACTATCTCTGATAATGCCATACTTCTAGTCATGTGGTTTTAAATATCTGACGTATTAACATTATCCATAAGGTTCTCAGTAGCTAATTCCTCTAAATTTTATAACTCATTCCTTCTTCATAGTATGTGTCTCTACACTCTGCTGAAATACGTTTACTTTGGGAGAACCTGCCATGAGTTAAATACCCATAGCATAGCTCTCAGTATCACAGCAAACCACAAGTCACTGCAGTTTGACAAACTGTCATCCAAGCGGTGGAAGACTCTAGAGTCAGATTCCCGATGAGTGACTGAAGTGATGCAATGGGCTGAGCCAGAATATGCATCAATTTCCCTCCACCTTATTCTCTCTTGTTTTATAAGCATTTACATTTATACATGCATACTTGCATAACTCTATTGCTTGTATCTACATATATCCATTCCACACATACATACAAATATAAATTATCTATAGGCATTTATATTATATTATGCACTGTTTATGAACCAATATAAAATTGAAACTGTATATAGTTGAATAGTGTTTTATTTTGGTTAAGAATAATTGCATTTAAAACAATATATGATGGAGAGTTATTACAGGTATATGATCCCTGCTCTTGAATAAATACAAGCATTCACTTTCAAAGAAATTATGTTCACAATTTGTAATGAAAATGTCTACTAATTAAAGTACTGTAATTGCCTTAAAATTAGCTCTCCACTTAATAATAGTGATGATATTGAACTTTCGTTTTCACAAAAGCCACACCACCTTTTATTAATGGATTATATATCCTTAGATTTCCTGAATGGAATTCTCCTGTAGTATAGAAAACTGAAACCACTTTAGGCATTTTTATACATGAAGACATTTCATACAGGAAATTTTGTGCTTATGGAAATGTTGTCAGGACTGTAAGAACAGTTTCTAATCTGACTCTACTGGAATAACTCCCAGAAGTAGGCAGAGGGAAAAAAAAACACTTATATAGCAACTAACACTGAGGTCATAACTGAAATTTTGCCAGAACCCTGAACCTCTGTCTTTGCCAATCCAATTCAAGAAAGAGGCAGCTAGAGATGTACACATGATGCCGGAACCCAGAGCTTAGTCAGCAAGTCAAGGTAGCGCAACCACAGTCACAGTCACGGAAATGCCTGGAAAGCCTGGGGATGGACACATATACTTCATCTGATTCTGACATATCTTGAACCTTATTTGCCTAAAGCAACAGCTGTAAGTTGAAGGGAGATTACTTTTATTTAACAATTGCTTTTCCAAATCTTAGTCAAATAAACCAGAAAATCTACTGCTGACTCCATCGTAGTGTCGCGATGGTGTCCGAATAGAACTAGGCCCCTCAAGAGTTTTGTGATCCTGAGGTTCCAGGTATAGTTCATCAGACATTTCACCTCAGATACCCTTGAGTACTTGCAAATTGTCCATTTTATTTCTTGTGGAAAGTATTATCTGTTTGCACTACAATTAAATGGTGTTTACTGAAAGTACTCAGTGATGCGACTTCATTTGCATCTAAGGCCTTCCTCTGAAAAATAATTAGGGGAATACAGTTTTAAGGATTTTCTAACCTTCAACCTACATTTATTTCCCCAAAATATTTGAAAGGAGTCATACTGGCATCTCTAAGAATGTCCAAACTGCTATTTTGATGTTGTGTACATCAAAGAATGCAGAATTCCTCAGAGGAAGATGTGATCGTCGCCAGGTGCAGTCAAATGGGTTGCAATTCAAAGCGCCTCTATGGTCAACAGAACACTGCATGGCCCATACTTAGGTTTAGTTTGTTGGAGTCCATTGTTGTAGCTAATATTGCAATCCACCTATTGAGGGTTTTACTATATTGCAATTCTCTTCACTTTAAAAGCATGATGCCCTTTTCCAGGGATAGGTCTTTAATTTTTTTTAATTAAATACTTTTTTTTTTTGGCAGAGGGGTCTTACATTTCTTAGCACAATTAACAAAATCATCCATTGTGTTAAGGACATTTGCACACATGTTGCCATCAACATTTTCAAAGCATCTTCTTCCTACTACAGCCCTTGATATCAGCTCCTCCTTTTCCCCTCATTGCCCTCTCTGTCCTCCCTCATGAACGCTTGATAAGTTATAGATGATTATTTTCATATCTTACATCATCCTCTGTTGCCCTTCACCCAGTTTTATGTTGTTTGGCTCCCTGGTAAGGGGTTGCATTTTGATCTTTGTGATTTGTTTCCCCTTTATCCCTCTACCTTCTTCCTTATCCTCCTGGTATGTCTACTCTTATTGTTGACCCTAGGGGTTCATCTATCCTGGATTTCCTATGTTGTGGACTCTTATCTGTAGCAGTGTGATGATGCTACATTGCACTTGATTAATCCCCGCTGGGCCTCCTCCACCCTTATTTACTTTGATTTTGGTTTACTTGTTGGTCCAATCTTTAAAATTTTCAACCTTTGTTGGTATGAAACATGATGGTTCTTGTGGGTCACAGGAAGGGTCAAATCTTAGTACTGTCACTAGGAAGGGTCCAACCTTAATACTTTCACTATACCCACATGGGAAACATAAATCTGAATTATATTTTAATTTACTTTTCCTTGTCTGAAACTATTAGGTAGCCAGAGCAGGGGCTAAGTGTATGTACTGAGAAACTCCAAATTCAGGCTCTGAACTAGGCAGGGATGCAGGGATAGTACACCTAGGTGGACACTACTACCTGGAGTGGCCCCCAATCTAGGGGAGGTGGCTTAATTCAGCCAATGGGGCCAACCAGTACCCTTGAGCACACCTCACAGAAGAAGGTCTCAAACGATGGAAACCTCAAAATCACCACCCTCTTTTCCTGAGGCTTCTCTATGTTCTGCTGGGCTGGGCACAGTGTTTCTTTGCCCACAGGTTTTAATCCATGTATGCAATGCCACAAGAGTGCTTGTGTTCAGCTACTGTAACACCTGAAAGTGCTTTTGTCCTTTACAGAAACCTCCCTGGATCACAAAGAAGGCTTTGGGGTCAATTCTATCTTGTTTGCAGCCAAGGACTGAGGTATTTCTTACCTGAGAAACCTAAGAAAACCATGCCCAGCAAGGAAAACATGTTAAAAATTGTCCATGAATAATTAAATGGCATTTGCTTACATTTTAAGTTGTATAAGAGTTTTCCTCTACTTTTCCAAAGATTTCCATCACTATACCTTAAACTCAATGCCCTAAGTACCTCACTAACCTTTCCAGATGCTGTGCTAATTCCAGCCCGCATAAATACGTCTTTGAGAGGGTGGATGGCTCAAGGCAGATACATATTACTAAGAAGAAAAACTATTGTTTGCTTAAAAATTGACTGCAAGAAAAATAAAATTCATTTTATGTCTATGGTGTTAGTTATTCTAGCCTCCATAGTGGTAAAATTTATGAATTTTATTGAAATTTTTCATGATGAGCCATATTTTAAAAAATATTCTACTACTTGCTTGAAAAAAATGTTTACTGATAATAGCTAGGAATTTTTTTTTCAGTTCTTCTTTTGTTCCCTTTACTCTTACTTTGGAAAACCCTTGGATTTTGTTTCCAAAGATAGGTGATTATATCAGCACACTGGCTTCTTTAACATCAATGGCAGGTCCTGATAGAAGATTTTTTCTTTTTGTGGCAAATATTTCTAATATAGTATTTGCCCTATCAGTTGCTTAAATTATGCAATTTTGTTGCATTTGTTACATCAACCTTGTTTCCTAGCATATGATTTAAATATATTGAAGCAGCATACTATAATGATATTATATTTATTCCATGAGAACATAAGCATCTTAAGTCTTACTGATTTATTATGCTCTGTTAAGTACAATTACTCACAGCAGGCAAAGTCATGTAAACTTTCAGCCTTAACCAAACTCCTTAAAGGAATGACTGTCTGGCTTGAGAAATCTTACAGAGTTCATCAATTGACATCACATAGCCCAAAATAACAGTGCCCTATTTACTTTGGAGAATAGCAATTAGAGTCCAAAGTGTTCCTGAGCATATTTCTGAGTTGCGATCTATTACCATCCAGAGAGAGCGAGAACAGAATCATTAAAATAAAAAAAAAGCATTAAAGATTAGTGGGCCACTTGAACCTCTGGTTAAGACTTTTGAAGCAATCATAATTGTGAAACAGAGCAAAATTATTTTAAAAAGTTCCAGCCTACTAATCTGACAGAGACTAATTAATGAAATTCTGAAGCTGTAGCCCTTTGCTATTCTTCAAGGTCGGGACTGGGACTGAACTCTGGGTTATCTTTTACACAATCACTCATTCCTTCACTTCCATTCAGTGGGTGCCCATAATTCACAGGTAGACTATCTCCTGTGAGCTTTTAGAGACAGTAGCCTTTGAAGGGAATAGACAGTCCTGCCTTCTTACCTGGATACAATCAAAAAACAAACTTAAAAGTAAACAATAACACAAAGGTCACATTCAGTCCTTAGAACAATCAACCATATGACATGAAAAGGGAAGCATTGCCCAGGGATTAAGTGCAGAAGGCAGCTAGAGATAGGAAAGAGGAGGAAATAGAACAATAAACACAGGAAGCATTGTGGGGATTGCAAGCAATGTCACAAAACAAGGTGTATGAAGTATTCCATTTAAAACCAATTTGCTTTGTAAAGTTTCACTCATATTACAATAAAATGTCAAAATATTAATGTCACAGTAACTCAGGTAAAGAATGATAGTGTAGTTATTTTGTGCTTTCAGGTCTGTTCCAAATCATGGACCCCCTATGAATAACAGAAAAACATCAGGAAAACAGAAAGCACTAGTTTGGGCTGTGTCATTGTCATACTTAAAATACTCTCATGCTACGTTTGAGCCCATTGGTTTAGTCCCTATGTCAAACCACTTTCTTTGGTCTTCACCTGCTTTACAAAACAAGAGGTCCTTTTGTAGAAATAGGTTTATTCTGATAACTTGTTCATTGTAAGTGGGACAATGTCTTGCTTCTGAAGAGCATTCTGTCTGTATTTTCCCAAGATAGACCTATTCATTCTCCAGTCAGTTGACAACATATTAAATATTCTTTAACAATGCCATTATTAAAACACATTAATAGTTTTATTTTATTATTCTTGTTTTTGGGGGTCTTTTTGTTTTGTTTTTTTAGGGTGACATCATTACCCTTGGGTGGAAGTGGGAGGCCCAGCATTGCTCCTGAAGAGCTGCTGCCAGATTTGAACTGCCAAGCAGGGGGTATTTTATTATTCTTATACATCGTCCAGCCTTTGCTATGTCTGAGATGAGAGAAAATGTTTTTTGATCAATTACATCTTATTTCTCATGGGTATCATTTACTTCTAAACAACAAACTGTGCTTTTATTTACTGACTGCTGTTTTTCTAGGCTTTGGTTGTATAACTAAGGAAAAAAAATGATGACAACTACAAGCTTTTCTCTATTGACCATGATGTTGTTCAGTAGTCAAGTTGTGAGAATTTTTGTTTTCTTTATAGTAAACTATATTTCATATATCTTACTTTAGATTTTTACCTTTATTAGTAGGTTCTGAAGTTTTCTTCACTTTCAGCAAGCAAGGTTTGTCATGTTGCTAATGCATCTTCTTAATATACTGCTGTCCATATCTTTATATACTAGAATTTCATAAATTATTTCACAGCATTTAGAATAAACATAGTTAAAGGATATAACTCGGGCACTTAATTTTTAAAAAATGGAGTGTTTGCTTTTTCTGTTTGAATGATTGTTTCATTTATTTAAAATTTTCACATGCCTATAAAGAAAGGTTGGGAAATGCCTAGCCTTTGCAACATAATTCATATGTTTGATTGACATAGCTGAATGCCTTTGCATCGTCAATGTAATACAAGTGAATATCTTTCAGCTGTTCTTTCCTTTCAGCCAAATTATCCATCTCACAGCACGTCTATTTCCACATCCCATTTTGAATCTGGCTTGAATGCCTGTTGATTCCCTAATAATGTACTATTACAAATTAAAATATATGATTATATTAATTATTAATGATTTTGTTTGATAGTTTTCACAACCTGTTATATAACCTTTCTCTGAAGTAGACACATAGTGTAGGTTTGCCAGGAACTGTTTTAAAAACTTCTTGCTGTGGACGAATGTACACTTTCAGTTCTTTAACTACTTGCTGAAACATCTCAATTAACATCTGACAATTTCTGGAGTTTTGTTTATTACCAATGCTTTAATGCAGTTTGGACTTCTTACAAAACTTTGCATTTTTAATAATTTTTTTTTATCTCCTGACATGGTATACTGTGATCAATTATTTTTGGTACACTGACATATATGTTCCTTCCATCTTCTTTTTATGCTTCCTGCCATGCATAATTTCAATCCCATGAAAGTCTTAAAATTGAAACTCTTAAAGGTTTTCTTCATTTCTTTTCTTCAATGATCAACTTGTATTCCCATGTTTGGTTTCTAAGTTTTTATAAATTTCTCAAATACCATAAACAGTGTGAATATATTGGATATACAAAAGCATTTTGAGAAAGCACTTACTTGAGAGAGAGAATGCACTTCTCAGAACTATAAAATAATGTAATAGTTAAAACAGAAAGAAAATATAAGATAGAAGACAACTCAAGCATATCATACAAGACAGTGTTCAACAGGAAAGAAGACTTCATGCTCCTAGAGATGCTTAACTGGAAGGTCAGAGATTGAAGGCCACCTGACGGTACCTTGGAAGGAATATCTGGTATTCTATGTCTGAAAAGTCAGCCATTGAAAATTCTGTGGAACAAAGCTCTACTCTTATACACGTGGTGCTACTGAGTTGGAGTGGTCAGCAATGAAAGAAAATTAGTAAGGTGAAAAAATGAATGTACAATTTTGTGACACATTTCGCTGCTAACTGCAAGGTTAGCAGTTCAAAACCACAAGCACCTCTGTGGAAGGAAGAGCAGGTTTTCTTCTCCTATAAAGGTTTACAACTTGGAAACCACAGGTAATCAACTCGATTGCAATGAGTGTGGTGAAGATTATTTCCCAAATACTTCACCTAGTTATACTTGTATGCTAGTAATTCTCATTGAATGGTGCACATCTTTAACTAGACATTAATTGAATAGTGGATATATTAACAAGATATTAACTCTGTATTATGTCCAAGTCAAAAATAGCTGCTAAAATACTTACTTTCATTGGAATGTTTCCTGTGTTCTGTGTTAGTTTTTTATGTTATAACATTGTATTGATGATTTAGTGGGTCAAATAAATATGATTATGAAGATCAGAGGCCCAACAAATTCCTATTTGGATTGAAATGAAGACTAGTTCATCACAAAAATCACTTCATGAGAATCTATTTTCTTGTTGTATAAAGTTGCAATGCCATCAACTCTCCTTGGTTTCCTTTCTCCAGCTTCGCAAGCAGCAGTCATGTATTTCTTCATTTTTCCCGCATAGTTGCATCTCTATGGTACTCTTTCTCTCTCTGTCTCTCTCTCTCTCTACTCTTACCTTCCAAGAATAAATTTCATTTTCATTATGATAGCAGGATAATCCAGGTCACAGTTTCTATCTCAATAGTTATACTCTAAAACATGTGCAAATTTCTCTTGCATGTGCAAAAGCATATTTCCATGGTGTGGAAATTATGTATTTGTATATACTTAAGAAGCCAGTATTCCACTAACAGTAGAAATACTAATAAAGAGGTCATGAAATTGCTTATGAAAAGTTTTTAGCTGTGATGTTTCACATACTTGTGGTGGTTACATAATCTGCTCTCAATTTGCGACTCACAAGTGAAGGGGTGGAGTTTACCCTGTCAATCTGTTTTCATCTGGATGACTTCATTGGTAGGCATGAAGGAGAGAAATAGCTCACTGGAGATGGGATACAATGCAGCTCCCAAGACCCCTGGAGCTAGACTAGTGCCTTGAGCTGAGGAGCCATGTGGAGACCCCTGCCAACACGGAGATGCTTACAATGCTGCTGGATCCAAAAGACTTCCACCCCACTGGCCTGTGATCTTCCTCCATTCGGCATCATTATAAGTGTGTCATATGTTTGGTATCAGATAGGTGAAGGCTTACAGGCTTGATCTGAAATGGCTGGGATTTTTTTCTTAATATACAATTGCTCTTTAAATAAAGCTCTTTCTTATACACACATTAGTGTCTATGAATTTGTTTCCCTAGTTTACCCAGACTAACACAATACTCATGCATGCTATTTCATGCCTAAGAAGCATATTCTAACATATTCTTGTGTCGGACAGGGTACTCTTAGAGAAATAAAACCAGGGTACTAGTAATTCTTTTTATATATTTATATATAGAGAAGGGTATATAAGATAAGAAAGAAACAGTTAACTATCTATAAAGCAGTACAGATTGCTCAGTGCCACTCATTTGTGTGAGACAGCTAGAAGACTGGCAGTCCTTCAAGTCTTGAGGGCCGCTGAGAAGTCCTCTGTAGAGCAATTCAGGCTATCTGGTCACAGGCAGCAAACAGCAGAGCAGGTCACCAAGAGTCAGCCAGATGACAGAGTCCAACAGTCCCCAGCTCAAGAGATGTATATCCCAGGAGTGTGGTGAAGTAGGAATTGAAGGGAACCTCAACTCACAGCTCCACAGTTCATAATCAGGTGTCCACGGTTAGTGTTGCTTGGAGGTCGAGGCACAGGACGAACAAGGCAGCTATCTGGTCCAAAGATCCGAAAGCAAGAGAGCAAGGGTGGAGGTTGCCAAACCTTTTCTATTTCTGCCCTTCAATTCATCCCGTGTGTTCATTGGCCATGTCATCACAACACACCTCTTTCGTCTTTGGCCATGTTGGCACTACAAACTTGCCTATAACAATCCTCCATGAATTATTTGCAAGTTCACATTCTATTTGTTCCTTATAGTTGAATATGAAGTGACATTTATATCAATGTAGTTAGATTATTAAAACTATAGCTCACTACTTCATAATAATTATAATAAAACAATAGTTCATGTTAAATAAGTCTATTAAATAACAAGCATCATATCTTTGAAAATTGTTTAAAGTTCCTAACACCAATATTATATTTTAGCATTCATTATACATTAAGGCTAACACTTGAATATATTATATTTTAAAATATAATACACCAATGTTATAAAATATTTAGGAACATGTGCTAATCTGTATCAGTAAATTTATATATCTATTAGAGAAATCATTGACTTAAATAAAAACAAAGGAATAACTATGATAATGACAGAAGCCTAGCAAAATGCTATTTTGATTTTGGGAGAATCAAATGCAAGAAGTACACCATGCAGTTTAGAAATTACAGTTTTTTGGGTAAAGAAATACCTTAGTTTTAAGAGAAACCTAACATAGAATGTGAAGAGAGAGTTTAAACAGGGACATAAAATAAATCCTATTTAGTATGTGTAAACTGACAAAACACAGATGTGTGACCAAAAAAAATCAAGTTAAGTATGGAGACAAGTAGCCACGCAAAATGTGTTATTCTCAAAGGAGGTAGAAGTTTACATGTGTAATTCATGTAATTCACATTTCTGTCAAAGCAGATTAAGAATAGCAACACTGATTGGTAGAGTTTCCACAGGCCTCACCAATCGGCTTATATGGCACCATGTACAGTTTTAATTTACATTTCCTAGCACTTATCCTCATTAGTTTATGTAGTTCTTTAGCCTCATTACTGTGTTCTCTCCACTTGAATGATGCCAATGTCCATTGGTAGTCTCACACAAAAAAGCAGATAATGCCCTCACCTGGTTGGTATGGATGCTGTTGTAACATTCTGATGTTCTAGTCACACAATGAATTTGAATTCACTCTCAAGAAATATAAAACAAAGATTTGCATTACTTTCTTTTGGACACATTATCACATTCACTAAACACCATACCATGATCTTCCAAGTCTGGCATCAGCTATGAGAATTCTTGTTCGGGACCTCTTTTGAATCAAATCTGAACCTCTGGAAGTTCCTTGTCAATGCACTGCTGCAACTTTCATGGGACAGCTTCTTATTGTTTTATAATTTAGGCAATGTGCTGATTCACTTTTCTTTGGACTTGGTGCTTATGTGGATCTCTGTTAATCAGTTGTCTAGGTAGTTGTCTTCCAAAGTTCCCAGCAAAGACAAGTGAGAGCTTTCCATGATCATCAACTTGTTAAAACATTCCAAATAGTACTTCATCATGGATACTTATTTTTTGCTAATGCTTTCAATGTAACTTGAACTACCTTCAGAACCAATAGTTCTGGCTTATTTGTGAATTCTTGAAATGATTAAATGTCCAATAGTTCTATTTGATACAGTGACTCTATGTTATCTCCATCTTCTTTTTATGCTTCTCACAGCATTCAATATTTTGTTCATAGAATCTTTGAATACTGCAACTCAAGACTTGATTTTTCCTTTAGTTTTTTTCAGTTAAAGATATATTGAGGATATTCTTCCTTTTTAGTTTTCAAATCTAGGTGTTGCACAGTTCTTTACAACAGTTTACTTTATTTTCTCAAGCCATACCTTGGAATTTTCTTTTCTGCACTTTCACTTCATCATTGGCTTCTTTTGTTTTCACAACTACAATTAAGAGCAAGTTTTAGACTTCTGACACTTTGATAGTTTCTGTATTTCCTGTTTTTTAATTGACCTTTTGCTTTCGTTCATGAAGTGCCCTTGCTGTCATCCCACAGATCATTAAGTTTTCTGTTATTCAAAATAATAAATCTGTCTTTGAGATTTTCTTTAAATTTCAGTAGGATAGCCTCAAGGTTGTTTATGAGAAATAATAGTTACTGTGCCCAGAGGGTGAAATGTCGACATTAAATCTTCTAAAAATTGCGGCAGTGATGACCTATTTTGAAAATGGGTCATAACATTTCCCCTTTCTTGTGTTTGGGCAGGATTTTGTATTTATTCAGTGATGATAATATGTCCGACATATGTTTATGCGATTTCAGAGTAGCTTATGAAAACCATTGCAGTTTTCACCTGTCCATCATTTTGTTCTTGATACATTTCCTTCAGGGCTCAATCATGTTATGAAAAACAGAAATAATCAGCATGAAGAAACTTCATCATAAACTCATATGGAAAGTAACTAAGATACCAAGTTGACATTATTTTCCATGTTTAGACCTGTGAATACATGACATTTCCTGCACCTCCAGATCCAGCTTTCAAGGCTCCAGGTAAACTGACATAGTGAAAAAGAGAAAAACAATTCCTACTGTTTCATTTCTACTTTTCTGACACTGAGCCTCACACATGGTCATTTCACATTGTTTGGTTGGGGATTGGAGATAGATGAGATGTTGTACTCCCCACACGAGGTACAGTCTTGGAAACCTAAAGCAGCAGCTCCATATTTAATAGGGCTGTTGAGTTTGAATTCATTGGGTGACAGCAAGTATACATGCATATTTATAGATCTGGGATGATTGATATCTCCTAAAATAACCACAATAAGCTCCTCAAAATATTTCAGCTTGATCTTGAAAAGAGAAGTTTAAGGAATTTCTTTTTCAAGCATAAATTGTAACACTGTATATATATATATGCTCACATTTCTAATTTCCCAGATGACTAATTTGAAACATGCTACATAATATCTTTAGTAAATTAAAAATGTCATTGTAAATAAGTGCTTGTTTTAAAATACTTATTACCAGGCTGAGCCACAGTGCCGTAAGTGGTTGAGTGAGTGACTGCAGCTATCGGCTTGGCGGTTCAAATTCAGCGGTGCCTCTCAGAAGCAGCACTGGGTAGCGCCCACGACTACCAGAGGCAGTGATGCCTCTGAAATTATTATTATATTAAATATTATATTATATTAAATATTATTATATTATTATAACAAATACTTATTACCAATGTCTAATACTAAAGAGTTAAAAATAAAAATATTTGGGGCATTACATTTTTTAAATTTAATGTGAATTTTAAAGTTACTATAGTGAAATGCAATTGAACCTAAAAGCATGGTGATCTCCCTACATAAAATGTATCTGCCATATAATAAATAACAAAAATATAAGGACTATGTCACAATATTTAGAAAATTAATAGGTATTTTTTCAGTGAGTGATATTTTGTTTCATTTGAAATCTATGTGTATAATTTTAAAAGATTTAAAATGTAGAAGAGTAAATTCTACAATATAATTGTCTACATGCTTAGAAACAGCTGAAATTTTGCAATCTAAAAATGATATATAATAATTTCAGATGCTGCAAGAGTTTTGTAAAACATTGACAAGCATTGCTAATATTTGAGATATGATTTGCTGCACCATATTTAGGCAGATTTGTTGCACACTCTTTCCTATGATTTTTCCTTGTTCAATTTTTGGTTTTGACCCTTGAAACAGATATACAGCATTTTTTCAGATACTGCTAAAATATACTACAAAGAACAGAACATTTATTCTCTTATTTGTCACTTCTTTTATATTGCAAAACTTCCATTTCGTTTAGTTGCATGGATATAAAATCAAGCCAAACAATTTCAAAGAATTAGTAACTCCACTCTGTTCTAAAATTGCACCATTTAATTGGCTTAATAAGATAACAATAGGAGTTCTCATGAGGTAGTAGTTAAGTGTTAGGCTGCAAACTGCAAGGTAAGAATTTCAAAATCACCTACTGCTTAGAGGGAGAAAGATGAGATTTCTCCTCCTGTAAAAACTTACAGAGGCACTTCCACATTGTCCCAGAGGGTCACCATGAATTATCATCCACTCAAGGGCAGCAAGATTCATGGGTTGATTGTTTTTGTTCTGTAATAAATCACTCAACAAAATTTTAGACTCCTATTTAGCTGGTGGTTTTAATTTAAGGCTACTATGTTTTCATTGACCAGGAATTCGATTTTGTGTTTCAGATCCATTGATAAAACCGAATTTCTTAAAGTTTTCTCATAAATGGATACTTCTCTTTTATATATCTTATCATCTATTTAATGTAACACAAAATTGCTAACCTGGTTACACTAAATTTGCATGTCACATTTTAAAATGTTAACTTTTCAAGGATAAGGAGATAATTTACTTTAACCTATTTATGTATATGTTAAGTGCATGTATATATGAATACACCCATACACAAATATTTTTCAAAATGTGTTTTGTTGAACAATGACTTGCTATATTATTAAGTATTTATCAAAACGATAAAGTCTATTAAGAAAATTTGTTTCTTCACAATATAATTTATAATGTTAGGAAGCAGGATTCCTGTAACATAACAAGCTATAGCATAGCAAGTTCAATAATTTTCAAAAGTTATTAAATGGCAAAGTATTCTAATGAACCAACATTGAATTCATTTCCTTCTGTTATGGCAAATGTAAAATGACTCTCTGAGTATATGAATCAAGTTGATAAGCTTAAGCCTTCCCTTTATTATCCTGGGAATCTTGGTGGTGCAGTGGTTGCATATGGGGTTGGGATTTGTCATGGTCAGCAGTTCTAAACCACCACAGACCTGGATTTCTACTCCCATGAACAATGACAGTCTTAGAATCTCACAAAAAGTCGCTAAGAATCAGTTTTGATTCAATGGCTAGTTGGTTCATCTTTTCAGTTTTATTATGTTGGCTTAATCAAGTACACACCTACTTGCCCACGTTTACCTTGTTAATAATAACTTGTATATTATGACTGTTTCAAGTCATAGTATCTCTAAGAATAATAGCAGGACACACTGTTTGGTCCTGTGCCTTCTCCAAATGTTTAAGCCCATAGTTGCAGCCACCATATTCATTTACATGGCTAAAAGCTTTCCTCTGGCCTTCTATTTTCTCAAGCAGGATGCTACATTTCAAGACTGGTCTGTCCCTACCAAAAAAAAAAATACAAGCAACAACAAAAAACAAACGAACAAACTCACTGCTATCATGTTGATCCCAACTCATAGCAACCATATGGGACAGAACCCTATTGACTCCAGTGAGGTTCCCTGATAGCGATTCTATCTTCACAGGAGAGGCTTAGAGGGGTGTGCCTCCTACTGGCCAAGGAGTAACCACTACTGCCACCAGGGTCCTTATCGTATGTCCTAAGTACATGATCCAATGAAATCACCGCCCAACTTGCACTATTTCCAGGACAGGTATGTTTCTCTTCCTGTAGTCCAGGATGTATTCAATAATTAATAATTAATAATTAATATTTAATATTTAATATTTAATGTCATAATTTAAAGGCAAAAATTCTTAGTTAGCTTTTGGTAATTTGCATGCATCCACAGAGATTGAAAATACTATAGTTTGAATCAGGCCTAGCAGAGTCTCCAAAAGTGATTTTCAAAATTTTAAAACTGTCATTTGTCGCAGATTGCATTTAACATAATGCTTTATTTCCTTTCTTGTTTACATTTCTATTGTAGATTGAGTGAAATATTAGAGAGGAAATTCATTTTCCATTCAGAAGTTTACAGGCATTTTGTCTCCTGACTTTGGTGGCAATTTCTTCATTTGTACTTTACTCTTTCACTTTCTTCTTGGTGGGTCTATTTTTCACAATCCTACTTTCCTGCTTCCTGAGTTGTTCTGGGAGGGGGGGAGGGAGGAAAGGGAGGATACTATCACACAGATCGCACGGTGGAGGGTGCTGAGTAAGATGGCCTCTCTGACCTGATTAGTCCGTTCATAAATGTCTGGATAGAAGTTGCATCATGGGAGTGGATCCTGTGTCAGGGTTAAAGAGTGGCTAAAGGCAAACTATCTAGATTCCATAATTCTATTGCTGATTATATCAGTTTTCCTGGTGTGCATTTGTGTTTGTTTGCTTTGCTTTTTCTCTGTGAGCCACAGGTAGGGAGAACTAGTGGATATATCCTAGATAGCTGCTTACAAGCATGAAACATTCATCGGTTTCAAAAGTCAAATTTATAACAAGATATATAGTTCTATCTTGAACCTAAATCCTACTTGCTTACTGTTCATAAAACCATCTCTTCACTAGAATTGCAAAGCTACTTTCTTGAGTCTCATTTGCCTCTTTTCTTATATATTTAGGCACGTAGAAACCACATTGATCTTATATTTTTACACAAAATATCAAATTGTAAGCATTGTTTTGTCTCTCATCTTTCATGAAACAATCTGGCAGAGTTTTCCATAGCTGTATCAAACCAGTTTCATTCTTCTCTCAATACCCCATCAAGTTTGCTTTTATTTTTCTCTCCCACAGTTAAGTAAACTACTTATGTCAGATTTAGAATTTTAGAATGGCTTTATGATGTGCTGTGTTAGTGCAGGTAGACTAGGGAAACAAATTCATAGACACATATATGGATATAAGGGATAGGTTTATATACAGGATGAAGTGAACATTGAGAAAGCATCCCAACCCTGTCCAGTCCAAAGTCATAAGTCTGATATTAGCCCATATGTCCGATACTCTATCACATCTCCCTCTGACTCACAAAGCATGTGCAATGACACCAGGAAAATCACAGCTCAGTGGGTGCAGAGTCTTGTGTGTCTGGTGGCAATAGAAGCAGCTCAGCGCTGGCAGGGGTCTCCCTATGGCCTCCTGAGTATGTTACATGGGCAGGCTTCTCTGGCCTCAGAGGTTTGGCTCCATCAGGGCAAGCCCATGTGGCCTCTCTTCCGGCTCCTTCATTCTCCAGACATCAGGATTGATCAACATATTGTCATCTCGTCTTGTCAGTAGTTCATCGTTTTGGAAATTCAATCCAGTCTCTCTCCTCCAATTGGGAAATACCACGAGACTTCCTAGAATTCTCAGGAGAAAGCCATGCCCACACAGAGGCCTCATTGGCTATCTCCAGATTGACAGACTCCCAATCATGAAATTGACATCAAGTACATGACCACCACAAGCACTTTGTAAAAGTTTTCACTAAATGTATTGATTTTGGGGTTAATTTTAGGACAACTTGGTTGAGTTTTACTTAAGACAGGTCCAATCAGAAAATTAAAGTTCTAAAAGCTTTATTCCAACTACATCACTATGATTGACTTACTATGGGGGCGAGGCTCAGAAGCTCATCTTCTGGCACCTTATCTCTTAATGCCATGCCAGGACTCATAATGTTTTAAGGGGTTGATTCCTCATAGATGGATTTTGTTTCCTCATATGTTCTTAATCTAGAAACCCTACTGAAACGTGTCCCTCATAAGTGACCCTGCTGCCAATGGAGATACCCAGTGGCATAGCTTCCAGCTTTTGACAGGAAAACACAAGCCATCACAATATGGCAAATTGTCAGAGGAGTGGTGTGTGGATTTATTTCACTTAGGGTTTGGGCAAAGAACCTGGAACACAGGTAGCCAGAAGAACAAGTAGGTGTCTCTTGGATGTAGCAGAAACAGCATGCTTCTTGGAAATGAGGATGGCAAAACTTTGTTTCATGGACTTAGTTCTTGTCATGAAGAAATGCTTCCTTCCCGGTGAAGGAATCCATGTTTGGTAGAGGGTGAACAAAAATGAAAGCCTTTTACAACGTGGCTTCAATCATGTGCTGAGTACGTCACTTGTCACGTGAGGAGGTTTGGGAAATGTTTCCTTTTGTTGTGCATGGGACTGCTTGGGCTGATATCGGCTGGACAGGACCTAACAAAAACAAGGTTAGCTGCATCATCTCAACATAGATCCATACAGATGCACACACATATTATTTATACATAATGTAAATGGAAAGTATAATATAAAACATTTCTATTTTAACAGATATATATGTCATAGAAGTATGCATATATGCAATTTTAAAAGAAGGGCATTTGTATCAGAATACTGACAGTGCTGCAATGAAGAAGAAAAGTGATAATTTTATATTCCAATCTGCCTAGGTATGCCTTAGAGCGTTACCAATAAGCCTTCACAAACTCCGGAACTTCCAGAGGAGGCATAGGAGCTTCTGTATGCATTACAGCATCTGTGCTTCATTATTTAGATGGATTCTAAGAATTAGAAACAATCTTCTTCCCAAAGGAAAACTGATCTACAGGTGCACAAGGTATTGCTTAAGTGAAATAATTTTCTCATCGCCATTCAAATGATATCCTGAAATCCAAAGTATAATGTGGCTATGTCTAATTCAGTATAATTTTTGGAAGATGATTTGAAGATGAGGCACAGATGATAATAGGGCCTCCTAGTGTTATTTTACTGCAGTGCCTGCTCTACTCTTAAAAGGAGGGTGGGGGACATTAGGAACAAGCCTATCTTCTAATTGCAATCATTTTCTAATTTGTTCTTCTATTTCACAGCTGGTGTATTTCCCAAAAGTGTCAGAAAAAGAGATAGTACAATAAAGGACACTTCTGTTGGGAGGAAAATAATAATACATTACAAGGCCATATAATACAATTTACAAAACAAGTGTGGAAAATTAAAAAAAACATTTAAAGTGTTCATTCTTTTCTTTTACTAGAGTTCCCTAATGATAATTAAAACAGATTTAACACATTTGAAATGTTTTATGAATGCCTGAGCTTGGGATACAGAAACAAAACCTATTAGTCACAATGGAACTTAGATTTAGTTAGTCCTAGATCATATTGTTCTTGGCAGCGGCAAGAAGTACAATATAAAATGAAAAAATATGAAGAAGTGATGGATACAACTTTAATTTCAATGAGTCACTTTTTAAACATTGAATGTTTTCACTACAAAAATACACAAGGCTCAGGTGTATCTTTCATTATTGATCTATTAACTGAAGATTCAATAGAGCATGTAGGGTTTTAAATGAGGAATAATATTATATAATTATTTGATTAAACATATGGGACCAATTTATCATTATGCAAAAGAAAATTAATATCTCCAAAGAAACTCATACTTCAAGTACAGGTGTTACGACATTAGCTAATATGTATTGTGTTGTTTTAGACTCCACAGAGTCAGTTTGTCAAAGTATCTCTATGTAAAAACACAATGAAACACTTTCCAGTACTGTGTCACCCCCCCAAAATTTTTCTGACATATGAGCAAATTTTTCAACCACTTTGTTGAGAAGCTTCCTCCTTTTTCTGCCTGTCTAATTTAACAACTATGATGCCCTTCTCAGGAAATACTGTCTCCTGATAACCTATGTAAAGATAGTGAGACAAAGTCTCTGCCTCCTGTCAAATGTCATGCCATCAATTTCTAGAGCCTTTGGAGGGGAGATAGGGAGTGCTGGCTAATGCTTTCAATGCAGCTTGAATTTTATCCTTCTGTACCATTGGGTCTTACTCATATCTTGCAATGACTACATGTCAACTAGTTTTTTTCTGTGGCATAGTGAGTCTGTGTATTCTTTCCATCTTATTTTGATGCTTCCTGGATCATTCAATATTTTTCTCATAGAATCCTTCCATATTTCAACTCCAGGTTTGACATTTTTTGTTTTTTCCTTCAGTGTAATATATACTGAGCACATCCTTCCCCTTTGATTTTTCTTGGGGGGTATCACTGCCCTCTGGTGGGAGTGAGAGGCCCAGTCTTGCTCCCAGAAAGCTGCTGCTGAATTTGAACCACCAAAACAGTGAACCGCAGTCCCACACTCAACCACTATGCCACTGGAGTTCAGCCTCCTTTGATTTTTTTCCCCAGGCCTTTGCACAATTCATTATATCAATTGACTTTGTTTCCTCAAGCTGCCATTTGAAATGATCTCTTCTGGTCTTTGACTTCATCATTTCTTCAATATGCCTTATCTGCTATGTAAGTAAAAGAATGTGTCAGTGTCTCATATGAAATCTGCTTTGATCTTTTCTTTCAATGGTGTCTTTTTTGTGTCTTGCTTTATTCATGAATGACATCCTTGATAACCTCTCAGCTCATGAGGCCTTCTTCTCATTAGTGCTCCATACATCAAATCTGTTCCTGAAAGTCCTGTGAGATATACTCAAGATTGCATTTTAGTTCTCACACAATTGTTTTAATTTACTTTAGCTTCAATCCAAACTTACATATGAGCTGAGTTTTGCCATCTTCTCTTTCCACAGATGTAGTCAACTTGATTTCTGTGTATTTCATCTGCAGAAGTCCGTGTGAATGGTCACCATTTGTGTTGTTGAAAAAAGCTAGAAAAGTCATAAATGTTGTAAAATTCTTTCTGTTCCTTCCTCTTTTTTTTCCAACTTCTGCATTTCATTTTTCAATAATTATTAATATTCTTGATTTCATGTATGATCAATTTCAAGTTGGAGATGTTTGAATTCTCCCATTTCTGCATTAGTATTTGGTGCATAAAATTGAAAAAAATATTTGTATTGATTATATTTCCTTATTCTATTTCCCTGTACATGGATAGATATGATCCTATCACAGATAGAATTGCATTTCAAGATACAAATTAAGATACATGAAACTCACGGTGACACACCAATTACAACCCATAGTGATCCTACAGGACATGGTAGAACTAACACAGTGGGGTTCTGAGACTGGATCTCTTCAAAGTCTCTTTTTCTTCCACAGAGTGACAGGTGGTTTTCAATTACTGACTTTGTGATTAGCTGCCCAATGTGTCACCATGATTCCACCAGAGCTTAGTCCTTCAATATGAATCTTTAAAAATCCTTTCTGAGGAAGCATGCAACACCGTTCCTCTTGAATCAATCATTTTGAGAATAGTAAACTATACAAATTTTTATTCATAATGCAGTACCAATCCATTGCAGCTCCCTAACACTAAGAATGTTAATCTTTATGTGTTCCACTTCATTTTGACAACTCTCAATTTTCCTAGATCCATACTTGTTACATTTCAACTTCTAATTATTAGCTGATGTATACATTGATTGATTGATTGCTAGTCAATGTATTAATTGATTATTTCATCTTGAGTTGTACCTTTTCAGCAAATTAAATCCTCACAGGTTTTCATCTCACGGGTTTTACCCAGGCCATGTCATTATGACAGACTCTACTTGAGAAAGCAGCTCTTCTTCAGTCTACTTTGAATATCTTCACAACTGAGGGTTCATCTCTGGCATCATTTTTGATAGTGTTCTGCTTCTTTTTTTAAGGTTTTTCAATACATATTTTGGAGTGAAAGAATTCAACTCATGACACCTCCCCACTGGAAAAAAAAAAGCAAGAAATATAAATGGCATTGCAGTTAAAATACTGATATGTTTTTTGAATTCAGAATTCATTGTAGTTTTGTCTTATTAACTTGGATTTAGTCTTAAACTTTAAAAATATTTTAAAAGACTAAGATATATAAATATGACTGATATAAGTCCACTTATCTTTTAATCCACTTATCTTTTAATGCTGTGAGTCAATTCTGACTCTGGGACATGAGGTTGTAAATCTTTAACAACACAGATCACTTCAACATTCTCCCATGAAGTAGCTGTTTGTTCGTACCACTGACATTCAACCAGCAATCCTATGTTTACCTGACGACAATACCTACAAAAGCCCCTTTCATATCTGTGCAATTGTCATCAAGTTGATTCTAGTTCAGAACGAGGTTATGTAGGCATTTAAAGGTTGTGATTTGTCACAGAAGCAGATAGCCTTGTATTGGTGGCTTACAATTGCCACTCTTGCATGTAGGAGTCCAAATTGACCCCAACATGTCACCTAGGTTTCTTTCATACTTAAATGTGTGTATGTGTGTGTATGGGGTGGGGGGTGGGGAGTCTTGATGTCCTTGATCTTTCTTAATCACTGAATTGAACTGATATCTGCCATCATAGGATAAAGAGTTGATGAAATAGTGTTGCAAGGTGTCACGGAGTCCGGTAGCAGCCCAGTATATGAGAGAAAAAAAAACACTGCCTGTCCCACCCCATTCACTCAACATTTCAGAAGTTTGAGCCCATTGTTGGAGCCACTGCGTCAATCCATCTGATTGAGGGCCTTCCTGAAACATAGATACTGTTAAAAGCTGCACACATATTACCAATGTATCTATTGCAAAAACCTCCTAGGTATGTTCATTATTATGTAATTTAAGCCATTTGGCATTCTCTTTCTTAAATAACTTATCCCACAGAAGCATATGTTAGTATTGCACATTTTGATGTGAACTACATTGATATTTTTCTCAGGACTTTCATGTCACATGTTGAAAAATAAAGACAACATGATTCTCTGTAGTAGGATTTGTCAACTTTGGTTCTACTACTGCCATTTGGGACTGAAGGATTCCTGGTGAGAAAAGCTGTTCTTGTATTATTACAGCATCCCACAAGACCATGATGTTTACTTGCAGCTCTGACTTCTACCCAATAGATATCAATTACACTTTGCCCAGGTCTTAAAACTGATTGTCGCTCTTGAAATTTTAAAATGCTCTCTGGATATAAAATGCCTCCTAGTAGAGAACCATTGTCTCTCAGGAAGGAAACACATTTTATAGGTTAAAGCAAATGTTTTTCTTATGTCTACATCATTAGGCATTGGACCTCAGTGGCATTCTTTCCATAAATGTCTTGTCCATAATAGTTGATGAAATAAGGTATATTTATTGACTGTATAAATTACAATATTGATACTATATTGTCTGTGATTTTGAATGTGATCTAAAATGTAAAATCAAATAGAGATGTTGGAGTAATTGGGATACATTTTATGAATAATTGAGACTTTTAAAGCAAGAAAGTCTTCTAAAGCTAATTTATATTGTGTAAACATATGAATGTATTCTATAGCTCATTTTCTATAGCTTATGTGACATTCGTTCTGCCATTTACAAGCACGTATGGAGCATACTGCATAGTGTGCTCTTTTTTCATATAATATATATGGCACTTATTTCTTTGCTAGATATTTTTGCCTTACAGAACAAGCAGACAATTTCACTTCCGGTCTTGGAAGACCTTTCTGGTGACTGCCATGTGGGTCATGTTCATTAATTGAAGATCCACTCTACCTGTCATCAGTTGCTGCAGCCACAATTTTTCTTGATTCTAGGTCACATCCCACTCCTACCTTTCTAATATCTCATAAATATTGCTTTTAGGCGCAATAGTTTGGATAACATATGATAGGAAAGATAAACTATATCTCTCTGCTTAAAAAGAAAAACGTAACAAATAAAACCCAATGCCATCAAGTCCATTCTAATTCATAGCAATCATACAGAGAAGCAAGAGGCTGCAACTATTTTCCAGAGCAAGCACACTCAACTTTTTCCCTCTGAGCTACTGGTAGGTTGGAATGACTAATCTAGTGGTTAGTAGTTCAATGTCTACTACAGAGTGACTTGAAGTCCTTACTGGGGGCTCTTACAGCTCATAACAGTCCATCCGTCAACCCTATCAAGCATATTTGTGCATACGTTACCATTGTAACTTTTCTAAACATTTGCTTTCTATTTGAGCCCTTGTACCACATTCTTTTTCCCTCCCTCCTGACCTTCCACCTTTGTGATAAAATTTCTTATCTTATGCCCACGTGTTTCTCTTCCCCAGGGTTTCTCTTGTTTGTCCTTCTAGGTGTCGATATGGTTATGTGTCTGTCATTGCAATCTGTTCCCCTTCCCTCCTAACCTCCTGGTATCACTACTCCCATTCCTGTTTCTGGATTCTCTGTGTTGTGAAGGCTTATCTTTTATCTATACTTGTGTACATGCTCCAGTCTAGCCCACAGTGAAAAGAGTTATGATAGTGGGAAGGAGATGTGGGGGTGAGGAAGCCTCAAGGAACCTATACAATGCAATGCATCCTGTGATTTCCTGATTGCTGTTTACATGAATGTTGATTGTAAAAATAAGCAAGATAAATCCTTGAAAAAGTCAATCTTTTCTTGATATATTATAATATTGTCTATTGATCCAATTGTGAGAATTTTGATTTCCTTTACATTAAGTTGCAAGCCATACTGAATGTTGCAGTGCTTGGTTTTAATCAGTCCTTGTTCTTCAGTAAGTTCTTCAAGCCCCCTGTGGTGGTCATGTGCTTGATGTCAATTTCATGATTGGATGAAGGGGTGAAGTCTAGCCTGTTAATCTAGAGATAGCCATTGAGTAGTCAATGAGGCCTCTGTGTGGGCATGGCTTTCTCCTGAGACATCTTGGAAATATCACGATATAGCCGTCGTGGAGATGAGAAGTTATCTCCCCAGTTGCTGGAAGCCTCTGAGATGACAAACTATGGACACGACAAGATAGCAGTGTCTGACGAGCTAGAAGAGCCAGAGGAGAAGCCACATGGCCTTACCCTGATGGAACCAGACCTCTGTAGCTGGAGAAGCCACATGGAGACCCCTGCCAGCGCTGAGTTGCTTCTATCATGACTGGATGCTGTTGATGAACCCTAAGCCCAAGAGACAAGGAGCCATGGGGAGACCCCTGCCAGCACCGGGATTCTGCACCCACTGGCCTGTGACTTGGTGACTTGAAATAGACTGGTATCAGGAATATGGGCTAATAGCAGACTTATGACTTTGCATTGGACTGAGTTGGGATGCTTTCTTAATGTTCTACTCCTCTTGTATATAATCCTTATATCCATATGTGTGTCTATTAATTTGTTTCTCTAGTCTACCCAGATTAACACATCCCTTCCTTTAAGCCAGGAAGGTTGTGTTATCTGCATATGTTAAAATGCTGTCTCCCCGACCTGATGCCTTTTTATTTTTGTGCAGTCCATTTTCTTGTATAATGTGTTCACCATACAGTTTACATAAATGTGGCGAACAGAAGCAACACTGGTACACACCTTTCCTAATTTTATGGGGTGGAATATGTGTGAGTCCGGGTAGACTGGAGGAAAAAAATTTCATAGACATGCATATGGATATAGGGGACTGGTATATATACAAGGAATGGAACATTGAGAAAGCATCCCAACCCAGTCCAGCACTAAGTCACAAGTTCTATATTAGTCCATATGTCTGATACCAGTCTATAATGTCTCCTTCCAACTCACGAAGTCACAGGTCAGTGAGTGCAGAATTCCAGCGCTGGCAGGGGTCTCCCCATGGCTCCTCGCTTCCAGGGCTCAGGGTCCATCAACAGCATCCAGTGTGGCAGAAGCAACTCATCACTGGCAGGGGTCTCCACATGGCCTCTCCACCTTCAAAGGTCTGGCTCCATGAGGGCAAAGTCATGTGGCTCCTCTGGCTCCTCAGATGCTGCCATCTTGTCTTGTCCATGATTCATCATCTCTGAGACTAAATCCAAACAACTGGGGAGATAGCTTCTCAGATCCACCAGGGAAATATCGTGAGATTTCCCAGGTGTATCAGGAGAAAGCCATGCCCACATGGAGGCCTCATGGGCTACTCAATGGCTACCTCCAGATTAACAGGCTAGACTCCACCCCTACATCTCAATCATGAAATTAACATAAGCACATTACTGCCACAGAATATTTGTTTGTTCCATTAAAACAACTACTTCTTGATCTTTGAACATGTTCCAAATGAATAAAATTAAGGTTTTTTGATATTTATATTATTCTCAAAGGTATCTATAACTAGTTATGTTCCATATAGTAAAAATTCTTTTAATAATCAGCAAAGTACAAATCAGCATCTTTCTGATAATCCTACCTTTAAGCCATGATCCATATAATATCAGCAATGATAAACTCATTCCACACACTCCTCTGGCTTTAGATTGAATTCCTGCACGTCCAGAGTGGATATGCTGCTGCTACTGTTGCTGGATGCTCTTTAGCAAAATTTTGTTTATATTTGGTGTTAAAAAAATAAGTTTAGCATTATTTTGAGTCATCTGTGGCAGTCATGTGCTTATGTTAATTTCATGATTGAGATGTAGGCCTGTTAATCTGGAGATAGCCATTGAGTAGCCAATGAAGTCTCCGTGTGGGCGTGGCTTTCTCTTGGCATGTCTGGGAAGTTTCGCGATATTTTCCTCGTGAAGATGAGAAGTTATCTCTCCAGTTGTTTGGAGCTAGTCTCAGAGATGAAGAATCATGGACAAGACAAGATGGCAGTGTCTGAGGTGCCAGAGAAGCCACCTGGCCTTACCCTGATGGAGCCAGACCTCTGAAGTTGGAGAGGCCATGTGGAGACCCCTGCCAGCGATGAGTTGCTTCTGCCACCACTAGATGCTGTTGATGGACCCTGAGCCATGAAAGCGAGGATCCATGAGGGGTCCCCTGCTGGTGCCAGGACTCTGCACCCACTGATCTGTGACTTCGTGAGTCGGAAGGAGACTTTATAGACTGGTATTGGGCATATGGGCTAATATCAGACTTATGACTTTGTACTGGACTGGATTGGGATGCTTTCTTAATGTCTTATTTCTTTTATATATAAACCTTTTCCTTGTATTCATATGCATGTCTACATATTTGTTCCTCTAGTCTACCCAGAATAACACACCATTTTTCTTTGGAATGGTTACGAATTCTGATATTTTCCCATTAGTTGGCCAAGTAGCAGATTTTTGCATTTCTTGGTAAAGACAAGTGATTAGTTTCAATGATCATCAACTTGTTGAAATATTTCAATCTGTATTTTGTCAATTCTTGAAATCTTGGTTTTTGCTAATTACTTCAGTCTAGTTTGGACTTGTTCTTTCAATAACATCAGGTCTCAATTATATGCTATGCCTTAAAATGCTTGAAAGCCAACTGGTTACTTTTGAAACCATGAATCCTATTACTTCCGTGTTCTTTTAGTCTTGTACTGTTCACGATTTTGCTCATGAAATCCTTCACTACTGCATATTTCGACTTAAAGAGTTCTTTCAGCTTGAGAGATGTTGAGCTTGTTCTTCCTTTTTCTTTTCTTCTCTTTCTTCTTTTTTTGCTCATAGATGTTTTATTCAGAGTTTCAAAGCACAGTGGAAAGTAAATTGTGGCATATCTATGTAATGAGGCACCAAATTAAAAATGAAACTCGCTGCTGCCACGTCAAGGCTAACTCATAGCAGCCCTTGAGAACAGGGGTCTGGAGACAGGAACTCTTTCAAGGAGTAAAAAGGCCCATGGTCCCACATGGGGTGCTGCACAACATGAAAAGCAAGGAGGTGCAGACATGCAGAAGGACACCCATTTGCTTCACATAGTATATTGAGTCAGAGAAGCCAGACACCTTGAGTAGTCTCTCCTGACATCCATTTTGTTTTCTCTTTCTTTCTTTTTCATGACCATTTCCTTCCTTCTTGTATGAAATCCCTGATGTCTACTCTATTCTTGAAATGTTTTCCAAATTAAAGTAGGATATACTTAAAGTCTTAGGCCGGCTTCTTTTTGGTTCATAACATTGATCTTCCCCAGCATCTGTTCTCTCAGAAAAAGGCAACCTTTCTTCAGTCATATTTCTGACTTGAGGGGCTCACTTTCTGGCCCTAGATCTGACAGGGCTCTGCTGCTATTCACATTTTTCAGTTGCATTTTCCGCAGGAGTAGACAGTCTGCCTTTCTTCATAGTGTGTTCTGAGTCTGGAAGTTGTGATGAACTCTATTTACTTGGGATGACCCTATTGTTCATTGAAATACTGGTGACATAGCTTCTGAAATTAGACAAACCAGCACAGCATGGCATACTGATAGACAATTGTTCCCATTGCAGAGATAGGCTACACAAAGTTTAGAAAAGTAAGAATGTATATCATTAATAAAGAAAGAAATCTATTACTAATTTTATGCTTCCACATGTTAATAACACTTTAAAAAACATCTAAATAATTTGCTTATAGACTCCCTAAGTCAATTTTAAATGTCTCATATTATACATTATGATGTTTTTCTATGGTAACTTAATAGAAGGTAACATAAAACAACAATTGTGAGCACTGCTCAGGATGGTGGAACATCTCATTCTATTGTGCGTAGAGTAACTATTAATCCCCAAAAACCTGACAGACATCTAAAAAAAACAGCATCAAACTATAGCATTTGTGAGAGTTATATAATGTGTTGTCAATCTGAGAGGAGTAAGAGTGATAGGTGGAGTTTAGCCTTTCAACCAAGTTGCAGTCTGATGTTCTCTTTTGCAAATGTTAAGGAGATAAATAGCTTGCTTGAGGTGGACACATGCTAACCCCCTGTGAGGCATTTCTAAAGAAAAGTCACATGGAGCTACTCTGAGCCAGAGCCCTGGGAGCTGGAGGAGATATGTGGAGACCCTTGTCAGTGCTGAGATGCTGACAACACCATTGAATCCAAAACACTTCTCACTCACTGGATTGTGGTCCTCCTGCATTCAGCATCATTACATGTGTTTCGTGAGTCTGGAGAGGATTTTATAGATCAGTGTTAAAGATATTGGCTAATTATGAACTTGATCTAGATTGGGCTGGGAAGTTTTCTTTCTTTCTTAAAAAATAACTTTATTAAATTTTATAAATTTGTAATACTTCTATGACAATTCATACATAAATCCATTGTGTCAAGCACATTTGTATATTTGTTATTGCCATCAGTCTTCTCAAACTATTTTTTTCCTACTTTAGCCCTTGTTTGTCCCCACTCTCCCTCATTTGTCCCCACTCTCCCTCAAAAATCTTGGATAATTTATAAATTATTATTATTTAATATCTTATAATATCCGATGTCTCCCTTCACCCACTTTTCTGTTGTCTGTCCCCCAAGGAAGGGGCTATATGTAGACCATTGTAAGTTCCCCCTCCCTCCCACATATTCCCCTTCTCCTCCTGGTATCACTACTGTCTTTATTGGTCACGAGGGGTTTGTCTGTCCTGGATTCCCTGTGTTTCCAGATCTTATCTGTTCCAGTGTACATCCTCTGGTTTATCTAGATATGTAAGGTAGAATTGGAATCATGATAGTGGGGGTGGGTGAGTGGGAACGCATTAAATAACTAGAGGAACATTGTGTGTTTCATTGGTGCTAGGAACCACCCTGACTGGCTCATCTCTTCCTTGTGACTCTGTAAGGGGATGCCCAGCTACCTATAGTTGGACCTTTAGTGTCCACCCCATGCCCCATTTCATTCACGATGACAAGATTTTTGTTCTTTGATGCCAGTCATCTTATCCTATGGACACCTCATGATCCCACAAGTTGGTCTGTTTCTTCCCTATGCAATATGTTGTATCTCAACTAGATGGCCGCTTGTTTATCTTCAAGCCTTTAAGAATGCAGGTGCAGTATCTTTTGATAGCCAGGCACCATCAGCTTTCTTCACCACATTTGGTTATCTGCATTGTCTTCAGCCATCATGTTAGGAAAGTGAGCTTCATGGAATGCCAAGGTAATAGAACAAAGTCTTCTTGCACTGAGGGAGTACTTGAGTAGAGGCCCAATGTCCATCTGTTACCTTAATACTAAACTTAAAAATATATGCACATAGTACTATTTCCCTATTGGCTTATATAAATATATTTACATATGTACAGATGCTCTATATAAAGCTCTTTCTTATACATATATGTGTTTATGATTTTTTTTCTCTAGTCTACACAGACTAACACATCATACGAGTGCATTTATGTGTTTATATGAGTTCTGGTTTCACACCAGTAATTTGGTATAAATTCTACTAGAAAATACTAAAAGTAGCTACTAATTTTGGGTTGTGAATTAGGTAAGAAGGATAAAATTCAACATTTTTTACTGTAACAGTATAATTCATTGTAAAAACCCATTCAAGCATATTCTAAAAATAGAAATCAGCTACATATAATTTTCTACATAAAATTTGTAAATCAGGTAGAATAAAAACCTCTTATCCTGAAATAAGGATGCCTCTTCAAATCAATATGGTTGTTTGAGGAAGAAATGAATTGCTTTATGTCAAGAGCTTTATACACTTCTCAGCAATAACAAGAAGCTCTTAGCCTTCATTTCAGAAAAATGGCATTTGAAGCTATTGCACTAAATGTTTAAAATAAGTGGATATTTTATGTAAAATATCTAAATGAAGAAATTATAATTTTGTGATCTTACAATTTTAACACCAAGTGTACTATGATAATTTATAAATTCTATAGTTTTTCAAAAATAACATGCATTATGCATGTTTGCCAATTTATTTAGTCATCTTACATGTATGAAATTTATATAAGTGTGATCATTATGAATGTTGCCTATATTTGTTGTCTAAAATTGTTGCCTATATTTCAATTACACAGTACACTTGAAGATATAAGCAAGATCTCAAGAGAGGAAAGGAATAAAGTAGAGTTTTATAGAGTTAGGACTAGCAGAAAATGACTGTAACTTTAAAACAAATTTTTCAGAAAAAAACATAACATATGAAGTCCCAAGGGTAGGAGGCCAGAAAAATAATTGGTTTTCTCTAGTTAAATCTTACCTCAAGAACAGTTTGGTCTAATAATGTGGCAATGTATTATACTCACCTTCCCAACATGATCACTTTAGACAAAATGGGTGATAGCAAACATGGTAAAGAAAGCAGAGGGTGTCCCACTATTGAAAGGTATAGCATATGGGGGTTTTACAGGCTCTATGATATGATAAAACTATTGAAGTTAATTGTGTGTGGATTATGTTATATTTCAATAAAACTTTGATTTAACTTAGTGTACTTCTACACGATGAACTAATGGGGAAGAAGGGAGTTCTCATGGGGAATAAGGAAAATAAAGCAACTATTAAAATTATGGGATCGCATGTGAAGGGGTTGTTTGAGTTTGCAAACCATTATCATTATCTTCTAGAGAAACCATCACTGAAGTGAATTGTAAAAGCAAATAATTTAAAATCAGTGTCTTGGTTTTTGAATGCAGCTGAGCAATGGAATGAATATAGTGGTCATTGATAGATGATACTAAAGTTCTTATCAACCCTACATGAGGTTGAGTGGACAAAATAAATTTATGCCAATCTCCAAATATGCAGAAGGTCTAAGCAAGACCATTTTATTCATCTCAGTCAAAAAATGTTCCATGACAGGCATTCCCATGTTTGATCACACGAAGTAGAAGCTCAGCTATTTGATGAAAACAAGGATTGACCAGGGGGCCAGAATCTTCAGTACAAAATGGCTGGGCTGTGGGGAATAAATATTTTGGGTACCCAAACATATTTTCCTATTGTACTTAATCCACAAACCTACCGGTAAAATATTGAAAGGCTCTATGGTTAACCTCAAACTATATAGAGATGTAATAATTGATGGGATTAAGGTGAATGTTTAGATGACAGTTGAAAGGTTTAAATAGACCTGTATAAAGTAGTTGCCTCTTCCTTAACTTGATGTATTATTGATTTGAATAGTATGTTAAAAAGAAGAACATTACTTATACCTTGAAGGAATGTATATCTTCCCTTAGGTTTGTTTTGATTGCCAGAGTCACCATAGATTGTTAATCTGAAATAATAAAGGATAATCTATGGACAAAATTAATTACTGTTTTAATTTTTAAAAGTGATGAAGGCTGAAGTGTTGGTGGTAATACTTTCTTTGTAAAACAGTTCTAAATAACCTGTGAAAAAAACTTTGACAAAAATTATGGAAACTTTAATAAAGTAGTGTCACCTGTGGCTTCAGCTGTTTCAGACATAATAGCAACAATGCAGAAAATACCATAGACCAGGAATGTCAAACTCAATTAAAACAAGCAACTTTGATTTTTTAATTTTTACTTGTCTTCAGGACTTGAAGGATTGATGAGGGAATTGCATATATGATATTTCCTCGATCTCCCCTAATTGCTATCTTATTCATAACAGTTTTCCTATTTTCATTTTATTTCAGAGCATCATGGGCCATAAAAAGATATCTCAGGGGCTGCACGTGACCTGCAGGCCATCAGTTTGACACCACTGCCATAGACCAAAGACACAAGTACTCAACAATCTATCTGAATAGACTGTTTTATCTAACCCACTCTCAGTAAAGAGTCAGCCACAGTTTGCTTTTTTGTGGAAAAGGTGACCATATACTTTCACCACGTTGCCACAGAGTTATTTTAATTCTCCAGGATTCTGCCATAGTTCATGTGAGAGATTGAACCTGGTACAGATAATAAGTGTATGATACACTACATTGGTGATCTCATGGGCATATAAAACACAGAACAGTGAAGGGAAGATTTGAAAACAGGGTGTCTCACATGATTAATAAGGCTGCTTAATGAATCTGATACATATTCAAGGCTCTGACCAAATAGTGATAATTCTGGAAAAGCTCATGACATTTTAAACCCAACCAAGAAACTACTGTCATTATCTAAACCCTAAGAATAATCATGGATTGCAAGATTTGTTTGGTTTATTTGGATTTTGGAAGATGTACATCTGCACTTGAGAGTATTGCTAGCTCCTATTTATAAAACTGCACTTCAATGGAGGCCTGAGCAACAGCAGACTATCTCTGTGTTACAAAAAGAAGTCTCCCTCTCCTTATATTTGGGATCTATGACACGCATTCAGATATGGTTATTGTAGGTGTCTCTCACACATGCTTTGTAGCCTAAAGATTATGGCAAAAACCTGAGAGCATTGAAGCCCTATTGATGACCATTGGCATTCTGGACTAAGAAGTTTCCCAAAGTTGCACAATACATGTCATTTGAAAGATAATTACTGGCCTGTCTCCTGCCTGCATCACTTATGTAAGGGGATGTCCAATTGCCTGCAAAGGGGCAGTGAAATAACAATGTAACATACAACTTTCCTCTAGTTCTTAAAGACGTTCTCCTCCAATGATCATAATCCCAAATCTACCTTACAAACCCAGCTATACTGGAAGACGTACACTGGTATAGATAGGAACTGGAAACACAGGGAACCCAGAAGAGATGAACCCCTCAGGACCAGCAGTGAGAGTGGAGATACCAGAAGGATGAAGGGGAAGGTGGGGTAGAAAGGGGAAACTGTTTCCAAGGATCTACATAAAACCTCCTATCTGGAGGACAGAAAGCAGAGGAGTGGTGAGGGGAGATGTCTGGCAGTGTAAGATATAGCAAAATTATAATAATTTATAAATTATCAAGAGTGTGTGATAGAGGGGGAAGTGAGAAGGGAGGGGAAAAGTGAAAAACTGATTTCAAGGGCTCAAGTTGAAAGCAAATGTTTCGAGAATGATGACAGCATTAGGCATGCAAAGTCCTTGGCATAATATATGTATGTATGTATTGTGATAAGCATTGTGCAAGCCCCCAGTAAAATGTTTTATTAAAAAAAGAAAGTTAAGTATTTGCTTGCTACTGGGCATCGATTGAGGCAGACTCGATGACAGAAGAACATAAAATCATCATAAGATATGAGATATCCATAATGTCTTCAGGGATATTGGACAAAAATTCAAGTCAGAAATGGAGTGTCTCAAGTTATTTCAAAATAGGATGGAAACGTTCATGCAGGAACAAACTCCTGAGGAAATACACTATGTCCCTGACTAAATTCATAAATAGGTATCCTCTTTTCCTCTATGTGCTACCCTTAAACTACTTGAGAAGTTGCCAAAGAAGTTGCTAGGTTCTTTCACCACAGCATGTTTTTTGGTTCATAGACGACAGTTCCAGCGTGTATGGACAATATGCTGTATTAGACCAACAGATGGAGGAACTTTAATCGAAAAAGACAAAAATAGATCATCTCAATAGTTTGAATTGCAGCTATTTCCCTAGTCATGATTGAGACATTGGAGTCCATACATTTGGATTTTTACAAATGTATGGGCAATGACAAATGTTATGCTACATGTTCAGGTAAAAAGGTGATGGAAAACTGAATGCTTAAAGAAATATGTGTGTGGGGTTAAGACCTTTGGAAAGCACAATAGGAATTTAAAAGACAATTCCCACCAGAAACATTCCATTCCTGGATTAGAAGATATTAGCATCAGCAAGTGGGCATACTGGTATACTCCTGGAAACAGTCAGTTGTGTCGATGAGATTGGTGGACATGGGGGCACTACAGCAGTACAGAGATTGGCTGAATTGAGACACATTCATCTTATGTGCCTATGAGGCACAAAATGCTCATAAGGACAGTTCTGCGCATAAGAAAGCTAGAGGCTGCAGATGCTGTGAGACAGATTCCCCAGGGAAAGGTTCTCCATAAAGCTGGAAAACTGATTGTATGAGACAAATGGCATGAGTGGAACTAGGTGGCTTCAAATTGATCCCAATAGGAATAGACACTTACTCTGGACTAGCTTGCATGCCCACTAATCCATAAGATCCTAAAACGTTCAATCAAGGGATTAGAACAAAAGATAATGTGTTAGTTTGGGTAGACTAGAGAAACAAATACATAGACTCACATATGGATATAAGGGAATGGTTTATATACAAAAGGAATGGAACACTGAGAAAGCATCCCAATCCAGGTCAGTACAAAAATCGTAAGTCCGATATTAGCTCACATGTCTGATACCAGTCTACAATGTCTCTTTCCAACTCACGAAGTCACAGGCCAGTGGGTGCAAAGTCCTGGGGCTGGCAGGGGTCTCCTCATGGCTCCTCGCTTCCAGGGCTCAGGGTCCGTCAACAGCATCCAGTGGTGGGAGAAGCAACTCAGTGCTTCAGTGGTCTCCAGGTGGCCTCTCTACCTTCAGAGATCTGGTTCCATCAGGGTAAGGCCGTGTGGCTTCTCCTCTGGCTCCTTCAACAACTTAGACGCTGCCATCTTGTCTTGTCTGTAATTCATCGTCTCTGAGACTAACTCCCAACAACTGCAGAGATAGCTTCTCAACTCCATGAGGAAAATATTGTGAGATTTCCCAGAAGTCTCAGGAGAAAGCTTTGCCCACCTGGAGGCCTCATTGGCTGCTCAATGACTGTCTCCAAGTTAAGAGGCTAGACTCCACCCCTACATCTCAATCATGAAATTAACAAAAGCACATGACCACCTCAGATAATTACCAAGTTGGGCAACCACATTATATATCCCCAGACAAAGAAGCACAGTTTGTATTCCCAAAGGATGACCAAGAAACACCGTGTAAGATGTACACACCTCATTTCATACTACCCTCAGAATTATGGTTTGTTTGAGAACTGAAAGAGAAAGGTGAAATACCTGTTGATCAAAACAGGAAAAAATAAAGGTATTAAGGCCTGGCTTACCCAACTTCATGATTTGTGCTCACATTCAATATGAAGAGGACAAAATGAAAATTACCACAGGATGGATTCCTGTGCTCCTCTGGGGGTTCTAGGAAAGAGAGAGTGGATGACGCTATTAGTACAACTGTACAATTGTTCCCCAAGGGAATGAATAGGTTAATTAACATATAGGAACAATCTGATGTTATGCTAGTTCCTCAACAGAGTTGCAGAGGAAGTGAATAATCTTCTGTCAGTAAATGTGTGAATTGGTCTATAGCTAGTACAGGTCGGAGATGACCTGAGATACACAGTTACTTAATCAAGCCCTTGTAACTATAGCCTTGTTATATTCTTAATATAGTCCTTCTAGCCATAATATAATTTCTGCTTTTTACACAGTAGACACTGTGCTTGTGGTTATAATCCCATTATGGAGGGGATTCTGTCTTATAGGTTTATTGATCCTCCTTTACTGGAGACCATCACTTGAATCACCATCCTTTGTTTCCATTTGATGTATGATCGGCTAAATAATTGAAAATCACGTCTCTATCAAAGCATCCTTTTGTGTTACCTTAATTTTCTGATTGAGCTTTGGTAGAAATAATATCTGTTTTGATTTTAAACATTTTGGGCTTCTTATTCTGCATTGGTCTTGACTTTACTTACCTTTTGGTTTGGGCTTGAACAGAACCCATGGCCATGTGGCACGTTTTCTTTAATGTTTGATGAGCTCCTGTGAGATGTTGCAGCGAGTTTCAAAAGCCAGGGACATGGGGATTATATGTAAGGGAGCAGTGAGAGGGGAAAGAAATAGAATAGCATTTGGAAGAGTTGGTCATTTGGGGATATCTTTAATCTCCAACTCCTTGGGGACTAATCTGGTTTTAATTTCCCCAAACCAAATTGTTAACACAGCTAGACAAACAGTTATTTAAAAAAATGTCATGTATTAGCATAGTTGTAGCACTATGCTACAATAGTTGGAGCACAATAAAATTAAAAGTATAACTTCTCTGTAGTCTTGCCTACACACCATGGATGGCCTCTTTTAGTTATATTACATGAGTAGTAAAAGATGTGTGGAAAAAATGATGATGAAAAGTTTTATCCGCTGCGTTCAGTTTCAAAATAAGGAGCCCTGGTGGTGTGGCAGTTGGATTGCTCATTGCAAGGTCAGCAACTCAAAGCCATCAGTCAGTCCTCTGGAGAAAGAGGCATTATACTCCTGTGAAAAATTATAGTCTTTACTTAAAGACACTCACAGGGGCAGTTCCTTCTCTGTCCTTTAAAGTTGTTGTGGGTAGGCATCAACTTGATGACAGTGAGTTTGATTTTGGTTCAGAAAACACTAGATGCTTATAGAGTTTAACATGACCAGGCTTAAAATAATTTTTGTGAACCAGGTCTTGTTAATTGCATACCTGAAAGTAAGTTTATTTGCAAGTAGTTAAGTTAAATTCAATATAAACACTCCAATTAAATTAGCCACTGTAACAACAAGGAATTCTGATTGTGCCACATTACCTCTGCTGTTTAATGAAAGGTCAGTGTTTTGAATCTTCCACCTGGTTATAGAAGAAAATGTGACAGTGTCCTTTTATCTAAATTGAAGAAATAAAACCAATAAAACGACCTGAAATAGAGTGGATTTCAGCTCCCAGTGATGCGATAGCACAAAGTGGTGCAGCCTCCGGGAGATGCTGAAATTGTAACTTATTCTGGGGCTAGAAATCCCCCTTTTCCTTGCTGAGCAGCCAGTTGATTTGAACTGCTGATCTTGCTGTCAGCAGTCCAAAACTTAACCACTATGAAAACAGGGCCCAGACTTGAAAATCCTGTAGGATAATTCTATTCTGTCCTATAAGACTCCTACCCATCATAATTAACTTAGCAATGATTGGGGTTAGCATTTTAGCTTACCTGGCTTGTACACTCAAAAAGAAAATACTACTCTTATTTTGATTGATCTGAAATCAAATAATGGGCTTGCCTTAAACATTAAGACACCATTCAATTGAACAAGTTGAATGCTTTTCATATCCTTTTTTTAAAAAATGTTAATTGGTAGAATATTTTCTCCTGTTGTATTCTATTATATTACTAAAGATAATATAATGTGTGTGTTTTCCCAGTCGTGTAAGAAAAGTATTTCAGCAATGATTGATTTCCAAAAAGTATTAGGATAAGCTGAATGGTTTGAAACTATTTCTATACTTTCTTATAGAATGTGGTCTAGCACCTCTTTGAGTTACATGAGTTAGCCATGGCTACTTGAGTTCCATTAGATACATTTCATACAAATACAGAGCTTAGTCATTAACTTTAATACTGTTCAGTTGGCTGTGTTCCCAGGCCATTTAGAATTCCTATACTATTAACTTTAAATGACTATTGATTTCAAACCTTTACGACAAGATAACTTTTGTCTCTGTCATTTAAGGCAGTCTGAATGCACACAGTAGGTATATAATGAACACATAGCTAATGCTAAAAATAATTGATTCTATAAAACTAATTAATATAAAATTGATAATATTAAGAATTTTATTTTAATAGAATAAATACCAAATACTTTTTATGGTATTTAATTGTAGTAGTTAGACCTACATTATTGAACATTTTGCTCCTTAACTTTCTCATTTGGTCCTCTTCAAATAATTGTATTTTAAATGACTTGACTCAATAGCATTTAGGATTATATGGAAGAAAAAAAAGGAAACATTTTACATTCTTTTACCATGTTTTTAGTTGCCAATATTCTATTCAGGTTCTTGATTACCCGCCCCCCCCCAAAAAAAAAAAAAACATCCAGGCTATCATTCGAATCAGCAGTGGCCAATATCTATCCTAAAAGCGCATTTTCTGCTTATAAGTTGACATTCTCTCAAGCTGGGTGATATCCTTCCTCTGTGCATCACGAGTCAACAGCTATAGCTCCGTATACCCCAGTGCAACAGACCACTCTTTATTTCTTCTCAGATGAACTCCGACACTCTCGTGCATATTCATTGGCTGTAATGCACTTTTCATTTGTGTTACCGCTTCTGATGTCTGAGATTTTTTTTAATTATATAAAAGGCACAGCACGACCCAATCTTAAAAGTTGAAATATTCACTGATCTATAGTTATTCCTGTAATATCACTACCATTGGTGAATAATTCAAATTAAATAGTTTCCTATATATTCTATTTTTAAAGAGACTCATTTACTTTCTTTCAGTGGTTTCCTCCTGCACTATTCTCACCCTAAATTATTCATATGCTACCTCACAAATTGCCTCAAGTTCGAGCAGAACTGATATAAATCATAGGGCCATTCTATCTGGAAGACTTCAGTCTAAGCTTCACAACTCATTTTAAAATGAAAACTGTTCAATTAACGTGATTTGTTTGCTTAAAAAAATTAACTATCTTATCTAGCCCTTTGCAAGGAGATAAGACTGAAGTTAAAGTCTAAGGTGTTGAGTAATATCAGAAATGACTTATTCTTTACCTTTTTGTATGCTTACATTCTGCTTTGTCATATGCAATTATTTGGAGTTGAGCCATCTTCCAATATGGAATATGTATATCAGAAAGTATTTCTAGTAGGACTCCAGATCACAAATTCACAAGCATATTTTAACAAAGAATGTTTAAATTTCTTTCTGCAATCAGTGGGAGGCTGCAGAAAAGTTCCTCCCATATTACAATTGTCTTAATGTGATTAAGCTACCTTCCAAAAGGAAAAAAAAGAAAGATATAATTTGTGCTGTAGCACAAAGTAATTTGGAAGTTGGGATTATTTAATGAAAAATATTTCAAAGAACTCCATTGGACATCTCAAATCACTGAAGCTTTACAGGTTATGGAAATTCTGTCCCATATAAAAGGACACATTTTAAAGGAATCATTTTAGTCATGAGTAGAATGAATTCAAAGATGATTTTATGACAAAAATCATCTCATAAGGTTATGGTGGTCAGTTTATTTTTATTGTTGCTTTGTTTTTAATTCCAAAGAAATGATCTTGATATGTTATCCAAAGAAAGACAGAGAGAAATCATAGGACATACAACAAGAAGTTTAGATTCTCTATAAATTATTTTTAATTATTCTCTTATAGCTGTGAAAGTTTCTGTGTTAGACATGGTTATCTAAGAAACAAGACCAGGACACCTATGATTTTATACAGTGAGATAGTTATCGTGCCAACCTGGCCAATAAACTCATGTGGGACTAATTGAAGAGCAGAGATATAAATAGGTTGGTGACCCTCACCTTTGTGGTTCTCAGATCTCTTGTCCTCTGGTGGTTGGATCAGTGTGCCCCTGCCTTAGCTAGTTACTGGCTTCTGCTGCCAAGTCTCACTTCCAGAGAGACATCCCTGAGGAGAAGCCACATGGATATACGCTGATGCAGCCCTGGGTACTTGAGTAGCCATGTGGAGACTCCTGCCAGTGCTGAGATGCTTATAGGCTCACTGATTTTCCTTTCCTCCTGCAGTTTGAGTCACTGGGTGTGATTTGTAGGACTGAGGAGGACTGTGTGGAATGGTGTCAGACATATGGCTAATGTTGGATTTACGGACTTGAACAACACTGGGTTGGTTTGCTTTCTTGATGTATATTTATCTCTTATATAATATATGTGTATATGTATGTGTGTGTATGAAAGAGTGTGTGGATTTGCTTCCTTAATTTACCCAGGCTAACACATTATCGTACCCTGGGTAAGGGATAATAGAGAAACAAATCATAAGATGGAGAGTAGATGTTTGTTCAACTTCTCCTTTGTGGTATTGTTTCTTCTTTATCTAGCCCGAGATTAGATAAAATCTCATTGTTTACTCAGTAGTTTTCTGGGAAAAATATGGGAAGTATGAAAATAGAAAGCTTGTAAGTCCACTTTATTTCAGTCATTAAAATTTTATCTTAGATGTGTTTATGCCATGTCTGCGAAGAGTATTTTGAAAAGATATGCCTCACCTAGTGCTTTGGAATACTTAGGAATCAATGGTCTTTGTCAGAAGCTGGAAAAAAATCTAGAACTATGAAGAACACTCCTTTCTAGGCCTGAATGTTAAACAGAGCTGTGGGCAGGCTAAAATGCCTTCTAAGTAATCACCTGTATCTACTTATTGAGTGGACATGGTAGCAATGCTGCAATAAAGAGACGGGTTAAGTTTGACCATTTACACCATGGAGTTGGTTTATAGGGAAAAGAGAAGACAGATGAGAGCAGGTTGACTGGTCTAAAGTTTATGACCTAACCTGAGGAGGCTAGGTTTGTTTAATATTGATGAGAGCCCATGAGGCCACCCCCATTGAGTTGATCAGAACCCAACCAGATGAAGAGTTTTGAGCCTGTGAACTGATGTATATTGTTGCAGATTTTATGGATGGCCTATTCTGAGTTGACTTTGCTTAAGGATGTGGACTTCACAAGGTTTCAACTGGAATGAAGATATTTCATATCAAAAAATATGGTTGTCCTCTCAGAGCACTAGGTTGATGTAAGTGTGCAGTATAGAAATTAGGTACCCAAAGTCAGGGGACGTAAAGTGGTTGGCTTGCAAACTTTCATTTTCATTCGAATATATTTATAGGATTATGGTTTAGGTGTAATTTTAGCTACAATTATTAGGCTAAGGAATTGGGTACACGTTCCAATTTGGCAAGGGGTAGATTGAGAAAATTAAGGTTTATTGTGCCTATCTGGCCAACAAACATATGTGGGACCAATTGAAGGAAAGAGCTATTAAATGACTCAGTGAGTCTCAGTTTTCTAGTTCTTGGGTCTCTTGCTTTCTGAAGGTCAGACCATTGTCCAACTGCCTTAGCTAGTTCCCTGCTTCAGTTTCTAAGACTCACTTCCTATGAGACATCCGTGAGAAGTCACATAACTCTACCCTGAGATAGCCCCGGGTGCTGTAGCAGCCAGTAGAGACTCTTGCCAGCACTGAGATGCTGACATGCTCACAGGATTTGACTTTTCTCTGAAGTTGGCATCATTGAATGTGTTTTGTAAGATTGAGGAGGACTTTGTAGATTGGTGTTGGACATATGGGCCAATGTTGGATTTATGGGTTTGTACAGCACTAGGTTGGGATACATTATTTTTTTCCCAATGATTTTATTGGGGGTTCTTACATCTCTTATAACATTCAATACATCATTTGTATCAAGCATATTTGTATACATAATTGTCATATTCATTTCCAAATATTGTCCACTTGCGCCCTTGGTACATTCTTACTGTTTGCTCACCCTTTATATAAAACTCAGTGTGTAAAACTTAATGTACACTTATATATAATATAATATACAAATATAATATTATAACATTATAATATATAATATAATGTAATATAATATAAAATACAATATATAATATATATTGCAACCGACTTCCATGAGACACCTTATACACTTCAGGTCATGAGGGCTGCCAGGTGCAAGTGAAGGAAGCAGACAGGTTAGTCCTCTGAAGAGCAATTCAAGCTTTCTGGCCATAGGCAAGAAACAGCAAGTCAGGTCCCCAACAGTCAGCCAGATGACAGGGTCTGACAGACCCCTCAGCTCAAGCCAGGTATACTCCAGTAGTGTGGTGAAGGAGATTGTGAAGTATCCTCAAAGTATAGTGACACAGTACATAGGTTGGATATCCCACAGGGAGTGTAGGTCGCAAGTGGAGGCAAAGAACCAGCTAAGGCAGCCACACTTTGATCCAATCATCAAAGAGCAAGAGGCCAGAAAGTTGAGGTAAGGTAACACATTTATATCTCTTCTCTTCAATTGATCCCACACGTGTTAATTGGCTGGATTGGTACAGTAAATCTACTGTGTTATTCTGGGTAAACTAAAGAAACAAATTTGTGAGATGAAGACAGAAATTTCCCACAATTATTATACCTTAAAATATTAAGCAAGCAATTTACCAACATTAGGTGTGCTAGCCATTCTCACTAAAACTCCCAATTTTATGAGGACTTTGCATGACTCAAGTTAGGATAGTGATCTGCTTCCCTCAAGGCCTATGGGTGGGATTCAAGAGTCATTGTTAATGACCACTAACTATATAGACCTGTTCACCTACTCCAGGGAGTCTGAAGTCATTCCTTATCACATCCTTTTCCTCTTAGTCATGAGGCATCCCTAAACCATTATCAAATTATAGCCCTTAAGACGGGCCCTGTTTGCTGCATGTCCTGACCGGTGACTAGAGAAATGATGTGCCCTGTTAGGCTACTTAAACGAGGAAAATTAATATTCATGACCCTCACTCCTGACCCTCGCTGACACCGGACGCTCTCGGCTCCTCACTCTGATCATGTAACTTCCTGTCCCTCTCCATATCCATCTCCACGCGGACCACCATATGGGGTGGAGGTGAGCATGTTACCCTGATGTTATGTATGCCTGACTCTTATTGTGACTTTCTTTCTCTCTCTGTCATTATCTCTCTGTCGTTATTATAATAAATAATAATTATTGCTGCACAGCTGCCTATTGAACCCTTGTTGTAAGTGTATCAGAGGTCTGATCACCCCATGATACAAATTCATAGACATGAATATGCATGTAAGTGTCAGGTTTATATACAAGAGGAATGGAACATTGAAAAAGCATCCTAACACAGTCTAGTGCAAAGTCAAAAGTCCGATATTAGTCCATACGCCCAATATACCAGTCCATCAAGTCTCCTTTCGACTCACAAAGTCACAGGTCAGTGGGTGCAGAGTCCCAGGGCTGGCAGGGGTCTCCCCCTGGCTCTTTGCTTCCAGATTTCAGAGTCCATCAACAGCATCCAGTGGTGTTGGATGCAACTCAGCCCTGACAGGGGTCTCCATGTAGCTTCTTCAGGTTCAGAGGTCTGGTTTCTTCAGGGTATGGCTGTGTGGCTTCTTCTCTGGCTCCTTGGACATTGACATCTTGTCTTGTCTGTAGTTCATCATCTCTGAGACTGACTCCCAACAACTGGCCTCTCATCTCCATGAGGGAAATATCACAAGATTTCCCAGAAATCTCAGGATAAAGTTATGTCCATACAGAGGTCTCACTGGCTACTTAATGGCTATCTCCAGATTAATAGGCTAGACTCCACCCCTACATCTCAATCATGAAATTGACATTTCGAAAACATGACCACCACGCCTACCTATTACAATCCACTCCTTACCAACATGGCACCTGTATACAATTCTTAGCCATATATAATTTCCAGATTTGGCAGTCACCTAATCTGGTGTCAGTTTGAGGACTAGAAGTGTAGGGGTGGAGTTTAGATTATCATTCTGGAGATAGCCAATGAGACCTCTGCGTGGTCATGGCCTTCTCCTGAGAATTCTGGAAAATGTAGCAATTCCTTCTTGGAAGCAAGAAGACCACTATCTCTTTTGGTTCACTTCCTTTGAGACTTTCTACTGACAGTGCTCTTGCCTGAGACACTTGACTGGCAAGGCTGGATCCCTGTGGAGCATACCTGAGGAGAAATTGCTTGAACCTACCCTGATGTAGCCAGATATCCCAAGCTAGAGATGTCACATGGAGACTTCTTCCAGTGCTGAGATGCTTATAGCATCACTGGATCCAAAGAATTTCTACCCACTGGCTTGTGATCATTTTGCATTTGATATCATTGCATGTGTTTCATGAATCTAAAGAGGACTTTAGATATGTATCAAACATATGGGCTAAAATGTCAGACTTATGGTTTTGGACTAGACTGGGTTGGGATGCTTTAATACACAATTACCCTTTATATAAAACTCTTAATTATACACATAAGAGTTTCTTTGGATTTGTTTCTCTAGTCTATCCAGACTAACATGCCAGACATTAATGAAATCCCAATTATATTTAACATCAAACACCTAAAATTCAAAAAATGAAAACACAATGTGTCTAATTGTATCTAATACATCATTCATGAACAAAGAAATGATGTTCATTAAACACATATAAATAAAATTAACTGACAATCTCAAGTCTCACTTTTGCAAATGATCTCATGGCCATAACTTATAGGTAGAACTGCCTTCTTCTACTACTCTTCCTGTATTACCTTTGCTCTCAGCAAACACATCAGCTGGCTGTTGTTTATTTGTTTGTTTTCTTTGCCTGGTGGGGTGACCCAAACCTTTATTCTTGAGGGGTCTGGGCCATTAGATATCCTGTCAGGATTGGATTTCTGTAACTTACCATTTACTTTACTCACAGGGCATGGTAGTGCTAAGAGAAGGCTAATGGGATCTCCTGGATTCCAGACACATTCTTCTTTGCCTGCATTATGTAGCACCAGTGCAATTTCTCCTTAGTAATCAGGATGAATCACTCCACTCAGTACAGTGACATCATTCCTGACTTGTGTGATCTGCCGAAGTCAACACTCTGCATCTCTGCCTACATCTGACATCTCTGGCACCATTGGATCAGCTGGATCATTGAGTTTTAGTTGCAGAGAAACTTGCATGGCAGCCTGTACCTGTTGAAGAGCCGTTTCTTGCTCTGGGCTCCATTCAAAATTGGAGACCTTTCATGTGACTTGATGAATAGGTTGAAGGAGAGCACTCAAACTCCAAAGAGACCCACTTGGCATTGCACCTATTGTATAGTTGTTGGGGGCTTGATACAATAGCTTATTCTTCACTTTAGTAGGAATACCTCAACATGCCCCACACCACTGGACCTGTAGAAATTTTATTGATATTAAGGGTGCTTGAATTTTCATTGAGTTAATTTCCCAACCTGTTGCACACCAATCTTGTACCAAGGAATCTAGAATATTTGATACATCCTCGTTAGTGGGTCCAATTTGCATAATGTCATCAAGTAAATGGATTTGTGTGACATTTTGCAGAATAGAGAGGCAATAAAGGTCCCTTGGGACTAAATTATGATCCAGGGTGTAAGAGTTGTTGTGTCCTTGGGAGAGAGTTGTGAAATTGTATTGTTGCCCCTGCCAGTTGAAGGCCAACTCCTTCTGGTGGTCCTTAGAGACTGGTATTGAGAAGAAGACATTGGCCAAATCAACAGCTACATTCCAAGTACCAGGAGAAGTATTAATTTGCTTAAGCAATGATATCATATCTGGAAATTTTATGATAATCTACTGTCATTCTCCAGGATCTATGTTTTCTTTACAGCCCAAATAGGTGGGCTAAATTAGGAGGGGTAGGAATCACTGCCCTTTATCATTTAAGTCTTTGATGGTGGCACAGGTCCCTGCAATCCCTCCAGAAGTCTAGTATTGCTTTTGGTTTACTATTTTCTTAGGCAATGGCAGTCCAAATGGTGTCCAATTGGCCTTTCCTACCATTATAGCCCTTATTCCACATTTCTGGGATTGAATATGAAGGTTCTGACAGTTTCTAAGTATGTATATTCTAGTGATGTATTTGGGAAAATAACCACAGGATGAGTTCGGGGACCCGTTGGACACACAGTGAGGCATACCTGAGCTAAGCCTCCATTGACAACTTGACCTCTATATATCCCCACTCTGATGGCAGGCCTTGGAAACACTTTGGGTCTCCTGGAGTTAGTGTCAGTTTAGAACCTATGTCCAGTAATCCCCAAAAAGTTTTTATTATGTCCTTTCCCTCAATGTCCAGTCACTCTTGTGAAAGGCGGCAGGTCCTTTGGGGAAGGCTAGAAGAAAGACTAAGAGTAAATCTTCATTGCCATAGTAGGTTCCTCATCCAAAAGGATCTGGCCTTCCCCTCATTCAAGGGATTGTGGGTCTGTAAATTGGTGCAGATCTGGGAATTGATGAGTGATTGTGACTCTCTCCTGTTTATCTTATCTAGTATTCTAACAACTACATAGATCACATAACTATTTACTAGGTTCCCCATGTATTTCACTCCTAGGGACACCTCACGAGACAGGTTGCTTTGATTACTGTGGAAACCTTGCTATCTATTATAATAACACTTCCACCTTATCTCTGTTGATTCAATGCTGACACCTGCATTCTACCACCCAGGGGTCCAATCAGCCCCATTGTAGTCAAATGTCAGAGTTCACTTAGGGCAGTTCCCATTGCTAATCCTGGTGCACATAAAATAGCAATTACAGGAGCCTTCAAAGATTCCGGCCCCCACTTCACAAACTTGATCCTTATAGTTGTGGTGAAGTTTTGGGGACTATGAGAGTATCCTGATAGATCCATTCCAGCATATCAATTTCCCAAAGTTTTGGGATGCCTTTTTTCACAGTACACCAAGGTAGGTTAGGTTCCTCTAGTTAGTCTAATCTAGGCCATCTGACAGCCCATGCTTGAGTGAACCAACTAAATAAGGAATCAGATCCCCTCTTAACCTCTCTTGCTGAAACTCTGAAAAAGGGATCTGTGCTTAAAAACTCTATCCCGCAGTCTTAGTAACCTTTCCCAGTGAAATTCTCACATTAGAAAAGTGGAGCAGAGCTTTCTGGGTATAGCATGTTTCTTCCTGAGTTATCATCTCAACCTGAGGAGCTTTCTGAGTCTTAATTTTAGTTACAGTTAGAGAGAAAATAAAGGGTCTTGAGCATGTTTCCTACGAGCTCTCAGCAATATTTTGTAAGACCTCTAACCCAGGTAGTGCTATAGATGCAGCCCTCAGGTGTGGGTTGTTTTACTGATAATGGATTATCTCCTCAGCAGGGAGAGTTTTATCTATCTACTGGGTGAGCTCAATTGTTTCTAGGGGCTCAATATCTCCTCTTCTGAATCATCCGTCCATATGTTCTCATCCTATGTCTGAATCCCATTTGTTTTCCTATTAATGCTCTTACTTTAGTATCAGACACTGTTCTAGACCTGCAAGGCAGCTGACATTGTGATTCAGCTACTCATATGATGGGACTCTGGACTTGGTTTTCAGCAATATCAGCTCTATTACTAGCTGAGAAAAACCTCTTCTTTTTAGCACATACAGAATCTTTTGTATCTGTTATTAAGATATACTTCTGAGATTCTAAGACTCTCCTTAATCATACTTTAAGGTGGAACAGTAAACTAGCTTCTATACACTGGTCATCCTGATAAAACTGCTGGAAAATATAAAACACAAGATCACCCAGAGCCTCTCCGCTAACTTCTCCTCTCCTCTATTGGTAGTAATACTGTAGATATTAGCTTTGCTACTTCACACCATGGCTAAGAGCTGCAGAGTTATCCATGCCTTTAGGGGTAGAGAGCATTGTAAATGCTTTTCAACCTAATCAGTCTGGAGAGTCAAATTTAGAAGTCCCTCTTTATGATCTTGTTCCTCTACAACCACCCATGATACCAATTGTGTTAGGGTTCTCTAGAGAATCAAGATCAATACTCTAATTTTAGATAGATGACAGATAGATAAATAGATATATGATAGATAGATAGATATAACATAAGAAATAAAAGGCTAAGTATTCTATTGAGCAGTTCAGATGGATCAGTACAACTCACTTCCAGGAGACAGCTAATTCTCTGGTTGTACTTCAAGTCATGAGGACCACCAGGTGCAAGAAAAGGAAGCAGGCAGGTGATTCCTCTGAAGAGCAATTCAACCTATCTGAACACAGGTAGCAAACAGCAAGGCAGGTCACCTACAGTCAGTCAGATGACAAGGTCTGACAGGCCCCAACTCAAGCAATGTACACATCAGTAGTGTGGTGAACCAGGTCTCGAAGGAAGGTCAAAGTACACTGACACAGTCCATGGGTTGGGTATCCCCCAGATAGCACTGCTTGCAAGTAGAGGCAGAGGTCCAGCTAAGGCAGCCACACACTGCTCCAAAGCAAAAAAAGCGATCCACAAAGAAGGTGAGACTCACCAGAAAATTTATGTCGCTGCCCTTTAATTAATCCCACCTGTGTTTATTGGCCAGGTTGACACAATAAACTTACCTATCACAGATTCACTTTTCCAAATTTTCCTTTTAGATTTTTGAGTACTTTTTATTTCTTTTATCTTTTTGTCTTTTATGACCTTCACAGGCAGAAATGTTTTCTAAGGCAGAATAATATAAATGTGAACAAATGACAATATTCAAAAGATGCAATTTAAGGTATGGGAATGTCTATGAGGGTCGCATTTAAAAGCAACATCACCAAAAGGAATGGAATCGAACATCTCATTCCATCTTTTCACAATTAGGAAACTCAAAACACCTGTCAGATTATATTTTTGCAGAAAAATTGAAATATAGTTCAAAATATAATTAATGCATTCTTGAGACATAATGAAGAAACAAGCTGTTATTTTGTGCTATGACACTTTATAGGAGCCCTGGCAGTGCTGTTGAGTAAGGACTGGGTTGCTCACTACAGGTTGGTGGTTCAAAATCACTTGTTGCTGACTGATCTGGAGAGAAAAAAAAAGGCTATCTGGTTGGTAAAGTTTTACAGCCTCAGAAATTCAATCTGGTGCTAATAGGCGTTGGAATCTACTTTGTGGCAGTGGTTTTGTTTGGGTTGTTGTTTTTTGCTAACTGGCCATTTAGATTTAAGGCGTGTCCATCATATTCAAATTTTCAAATAGGCAGTGACCTTGAGAAAGACAGGATGCATTTGAGCAATATGAACTATTTTCAAAGCATTTTCATTGTTCGCCTTGATCTGTTTGGCTGCTACCTCCAGAACTAGTACATCTGTTTTGTTTGTTTTTTTCCCACCTACCTTAGATTTTCCAACGGTTGGGAAACTTTAACTTGAAACAGTTGAAATATTTAAGTGATATTTTACAAATTATGGAAAAGAATATTAAGCTTCCATGAAGACAGCAACTCAATATAATCAGATTCATGCCAAGAAAATCTCTGAAACACCTTAAGCTTTCACCTTTGGCAGAACTTAACTTTCTGCACAAGTAGAAAGAGAGACTACAACCAAATAGGGAATAGCCAAGCTAAGCATTGAATGGTTATTCCAACACAAAATCAATTAAGAAAAGGTTAGGAGCTTTTCTTTTTCTTTTTCTTTTGTTTTCCTTTTTGACTAAAGATATTAAAGAAAATTTTATCAAAAATCTAACTGAAAATGAAATAAATGAGACAGGCATCTGTGCCCATAAAACATAGATTAAAAACTCTTCAAAATATTTGGAAATAGGGGCTGAGCCCTGGTGGCATAGTGGTTGTGCATGGGACTGCGACCCACTGGGATAGAGGTTCGATACCAGTTCCATGGAGCAAAGGCTGGGCCTCCTTCTCCCACCACCTGAGGGCAGTGATGCTCCCCCCCCCAAAAAAAAGATATGGAAATAAATTACTGATAGTGAATTCTCTTGTCTACTATTGGGTCTAAAAATTAGCCTCTCAGACTAATTTGCTACAAACCACTTGTTGCTGAGCTTAGAGGAGCTTGAAACTTTGTCCTTTTGCTAAAATTCATAACTCTAGGAGAATGATTGAAGCAAATCAGCTTGGAAAGCCTTCGCTGATGGGCTAAAAACAGGAAAAAACAAGAAAGCCCTTGCAATACTCTTTGGAAAATGTGGATGAATTGTTTAACTGCTTTAGATGAAAGATTTAGAAACAAATTTGGTTTTGTGATCTTTGAAATCCCAAAAGACTGAGAAAATTCTTAGATGAAAAAGTCATCACAGTAAAACAATCCAATAAATCAACAATTGAAAGTAGTAGATGTTGACCCCTGTACCACCCATAAGTAATGACCCCAAAGTTTTTTGAATTAGAAGAAGAGGAAGAGGAGAAAATGGTGGACTCCTTCCTATGGGGCTCCAATGGAGGATGGTGACTGTTCAATGCATTTTAGCATGAGATCTTCCAATGGCCCACTTCCAGCAAAAGTAAGAACTTTGTGACAGTGGATGGCTGTCTCCTGAAACATCAGCTCCTCCAGGGTGATTGCACAATAGCAGTGTAATGTGAGGAAAATACCCAGTATCACGAAAAGATATTTAAGAAGGTCAACCACAAAGGGTGCTCCTGTCCTCCCATTGAGACGTGCATTTGTCCATAAATGGGATATTCTACTAAGCACAGAAACTCAAGCAAATGTTTTCCAGGTTCTTGTATGTATGTGTGTGTATATCTATATCTATATATTGTGGTCATTCCAGTTCACAGGATGACTCTCCATCCAGCGGCTATAGTGACAGAGATGTTTATTATCTTGCTTGTGGTAATTCAGACCATCCAGTTGCAGGCTCCTACAGAGATTCCCATGAAAGCAAAAACAAGCAAACTCACTGCTGGAGAGCTGATTCTGGCTCATAGGAAATTTATAGGCCAAAAGGGAACTGGCCAGGTTAGGGTAGTTTCTGACATTCTAACTCTTTATGGCAGTAGGAAGTCCTGTCATCTCCCCAGAAGAGCAGTTGGCTATTTCAAAAGACTGACCTTCTGACCTTGCATTTAGCAACCCAAAGCAAATGACTGTGCCACCAGGGTTTCTAGACTCCTTTGGGAGCTATGGTAGCCCACATTATGCTCCATCTACACAAGAGCCCTTCCAACTATGGTGGAATGAATTTCTGTGATGATACAGTAGCTCACTGAATGGATAGGGTAAAAGTCAACACAATTACTGAAGCAGCAAAAGTAATATCTATGCAAGTGGTCTTGATCAGGTTGGGAGAAAAAGAAGAACTCTTTCTCCTTCTATGGAGAAGAGGAATCCTCTTTCTCATGATTCCTATATTAGTTCAAGTCCTGTTGAATTTGGAACATAATTCCAGGTCATGTAGCACCAAGAGGTGGTGGCCATGGAAGAAGTTTGTGATAGAGTGGGAGACAGAAGCAAATAATGAAAACAAAGTAAGGTGTACCAGACTCAGAGCAAAATCCTTAACAATCCTTAAGAGGTGTGAGGATCTAGGTCTTCACATTGAGACACAATTCATCTGAAATGCTAGAATCTGTAATTGTCATCAGCAAGTGCTTCAATTCCTCCTCACTCTCAGTAGCAAGTTTGTGTCATGATCCTTTGTTTGTTTGTTAATGAGCGTTTCTTCAAATCTGATGGCGCCAGGCAGTTATATACAATAAGAACAAGGAAATACTGCATGGTTTAGCACCAGGAAAGATATGGGTCATGGTTATATGCTCTCCAGAATTTTATTCAATCTGTATGCTGAGCAACTCACCAGAGAAGCTGCTTTTATGAAGAATTACTTGCTACAGGTAAACAAATTATAGTAATAACTGAATAAATTGCACCAAAATCATTCACATTTACTTTTACTGCCAAGTTTCTGTGAGTTAGGACTCAGCATATGCTTACATGAGTTCTCTACTTTGGGGTCTTCACAGACTTAATCTTTATGTTTAAAAACCTGGAGTCAGCTCATATTTTGAGTGAGAAAGTTCAAGTGACTTAGTCCTTGGCAGCAGACAGCTTAGTAAGATGTTGTGGTGAAGACTTAATTCACTCTCTAACTGCTGACCAGAGAATATCCTAAAATTTTTCACATAGAATATCTTTGAGCATCACAACTTAAACATGTCAACAGACGAGACAAGCCAGTTAGAAAGATAGAAATATTTTCTTTTGTAGCCTAACTACAGAAAAAAAAAACATCTTATCACTTTAGCATATTCTATTAATTTAAAGCAGTCTATAATTGTGGATAAGTAAAATATGGAAAGTACCACAAAGTGCCAGAATATCAAACTAATATGTCTTTGAAGAAGTACAGCCAGAGTGTCCCTTATAAAAAAAGCTGATGGGGCCTGGCAATCAAAATATATAGTGTCTGTGGTCTTAAAGGCTTGAAGGTAAACAAGCAGCCATCTAGCTCAGAATCAAAAAAGCTCACATTGGAAAAACACACTAACCTGTGTGACCACAAGGTTTCGAAGGGCTCAGGTATCAGGCATCAAAGAACTAAAAATTATATCACTATAAATGAGGGGGAGTACAGACTGGGAACCCAAAGCCCTTCTGTAAGTGAAGAGGCAGCCTCTTACAGAAGGGTTGCTGGGAGGAGATTGAGCAAGTCAGGGTGCAGTATAGCAACAATGAAACATGTAACTTTCCTCTAGCTCTTAAATGCTTCCACCCCTATTCCCGCTCCCCCACTATCATGATCCCAGTTCCACCTTACAAATGTGGCTAGATCAGAGGATGTGCACTGGTACAGATAGGAACCAGAAAAGTGAGTAATCCAAGACAGATGATCCCTTCAGGACCAGTGGTGAGAGTGGTAATACTGGGAAGGTGGAGGCAAGGTGGGGCAGAAAGGGGAAATCAATTGTAAGGGTCTACATACAACTTCTCTGCATTATGGACAATTGGGAAATGGATGAAGGGAGACATTGGACAGTTTATGGTATGACAAAGTAATTTATAAATTATCAAGGATTCAGAAGGGAGGAGGAGTGGGGAGGGGGGATCAGAAAGAGGAGCTGATTAAAAGAGCTTAAGTAGAAAGCAATTGTTTTAAGAATGATGGCAGCATGTGTAGAAAAGTGTTTGGCACACAAGGGATGTATATATAAATTGTAATAAGAGTTGTATGAGCCTGCAATAACGTGATTTTTTTTTCAAAAACTAGATCTTTTGCAAACTCGAAAGCAAAAAAAAAATGAAAAATTACAAATGATACCGTGACAGTAGTGTAGAAAAGTAAAATGAAATGTGGCAAAAAACAGTGTGTGATCAGGGAAAAGGAAAAGAAATGAGAATCAATATTTGTCTCACACACCTGGAGATGTCAAGAGAAACTAGTCCTCAAAATGGACAGGATTTGACGGCATTATGCTCTGCTTTATAGAGGGTGTCTATACGTTAAATACATGTAATAACTACCTACTCCTGGGCATTGCACAAAGGTGTGGATACCAGAAGTAGGAGTCACTCCAGTCATCTTTGAAGTTGCCTAACGAGAGTGGAAGAAATCGCAAAGCAGTATTTTTCCTAGCTACTCATTTGTTGCTTGAGTTAATTCTGATTTTAGGTGCTTGTTTGCCAGGTTAAAAGTCACCTCGTCCATTTGGAATGGCAAGAACTATTTTTTTCATACATTTGGTGATATTTTTTATCTAATTAATACTTTCATGTGAATGGATATTTTATATTAGAAGAAAAAAATAGAGAAAAGTTTATGATACAAACTTTCTCTCACTATGTTCCATGCAATTTAAAACAATTAAGTTGACTGTTGACAGACAATCCATCAGATAGATCAACATCATTGCATATATCAGAGAAGAAAACACTTATGAAAAGATGACAATTACCTTTTTCAGAAATGGAAGGAGCTAAGGATCTTTAGGGATTGTTTAAGAGACAGTAAAAGCTAAACTTTCCTAGTCCAAATTATTGACAATACTTATGTTTTATGTGTACTCATTGGAGCAAGCCATCTTCCTAAGAAGATGTGCTCTCTTTTCTAGCAGTGACTTCCTAGCACTCTCTGTGCTAATCTAATAAAAAGTTAGCCAAATTAATGAATTTGACACAATGTTTAATATTTACTTTTAGGAAGTAGCTAGTAACATGTAAAATATTTCTTCAGGTTTGAGGAAGTTATATTTTTTAGAAAAATTGATATCATGCATCAGTGGATTATTAGATATTTTCAAACACAATTCTATTTTTCTTTGTTTTGTAGAATTTTACTTCCAACTTTCTTTGAATACTATGCTATCTGCTTAAAGCATATAGCATGTGAACAGCAAATAATAAGATCCAATGACTTGGAAATATTAGGAAGGATATCATGCTTGGTAAAGTTGGTGGGGCAGCAAAAGAAAGGAAGACCTTGGAATATATGGCCTGACCTGTGGATGCACCAATGGACTTGGGCACTGGAACCACTGTGAGGAAGACATAGGGCTGGACAGAGGTGTTTGTTTGTTTGTTCCCTGTTGTACAGAGAGTCTCTATGGGTCAGACTTGACTTGATGGCACCTAAGGAGAACCATGCCATGCTTTCGTTCTCTTGCTCTGGTGCCAGAAAAAGCAATTTTAAACTGTTACATTCTAGGATGGAGGTATTGTGATAAAGGTATTCACATTTTATCAGAGTATATAATGGAGAATCTGTTGTTAAAGTGGAATAGAATAATAATTTCCAATTTTCTATGCTGTTAATGGGTCAGCATTTATTCATATGAGATGAAAATTGTCACTGACTAAATTGTTTCATGATTTTAATAACTAGTACCTTTATGATGTGTCTTTCTTTTTATGTTAAGTATTAAAATTAAAGGGGTGGATGATATATAATCTCCACCAGATATATACATTGTGATAATTATAATCCAGTGAGGAACTATGCTATCAGGCATGTAAATGATATTAAAATATAAAGAAAAAGGTAATGAATTAAACTTTGGACATTTTGAGCTTGAGAAATTTGTCATTTTGTTGGCTACACGGTCAAGGAATGAAAATAAGAATATAAACTAAGATTTATGATAAAGTTATAAGGCTGTTCAAAGTTAAATCTTAGATTCATAATTTAACTGTAGATAAAATTTTCTGAGTGAGGTTGTAGAGAAGATGAAAAATCATAAAAAGTCATAACATCATAAATAGACTAAATGATAATCTGATAGATCAGAAACAATAAAAGGACAGTACAAATAATATCCTGAGATAAAAAATGTTATGTTGAACTTTGATGAAAACAAATTATTCATTGATAGAATAAATGATATAACAATGAGAGACTCTTCTCTCATAGAGACAGGTTGTTCTTGATAGCTTTAGTAAGAGAAAAGTCAGTGTAGGTGAAATGATTCTAGAGACTAAATTGTATGATATAAGAAAACAAGTAAGAATAATTTTTCAAGACATTTTATTGGGAACTAATACAAATATCACACTATTTCAAAATTAAAACACATTGAGCAGTATTATACAATTTCTACAACAATCAGTTTCAAAACATTTTCTTCCTTCTTGAACTCCTTGATATCTGCTCTCCTCTACCCTGGCACCTCCCCCATCTCAACCTGAGGAGTCCTTATTCAAATGATATCCATAAAAACGGATAAGAATGAGTGATAGAAGGTGGAGGAAAGTCTGTTGCTTAAAAAATACTTTATCCTGTGTATATACTGAAATAATAGATATTAATTTTAGAAGGAGCATTTATATTAGTTAATGAGCAGTTATACACCATTATATCTATTGCTCTCATTATTAAAATAACATGTATATATTATAAAATATGGTAAATAAAAAAAGTATCGTTATTTGGTTTCTGCTTCATATATTCAATGGTGTATTCCAAAAGAAATAATGTTAAATATGTATGTGATCAGTAATTGGCTGCAGAAAAGTATTCCCAATATTGCACTTATTCTTAGTTTCCTTAGGGAGTGTGTGTGTGTGAGTGTGTGTGTGTGTGTGTGTGTGTGTGTGTAGCAGAGAGAGAGACATTGAGAGATTGAGTCTGTGTCATGGAAAATATATTTCTTGATCAGAGCTAACACTGCATTTTTAACAAAATCCATGTTGAAATTTTCTCAGACCTATGTTTTTCAGTTTGAAGGTACATATAGGTTCCATACAGCTGAAACATTCTAAGGAAGGTGGAGAAGACCTTGAAGATGATCACTGAGAGGCGAACCATTATCAACCTTGATAAATGCAGAAAATGTGGCTTAAGGCCAGAACCTGAAGGAAGAACCCCAGAGAGTTGTGTTTGATACTATGATTGCGGCTGTTGGGATTCCCAATGCTCTTCTGTAATTATTTTACCAGAAAGTTTTGGTCTCAGCAGGTTGTTGGCTTCATGCATGCCAAAAATATTTCACAAAATTAAGATAAATCAAATACACCACTTTTCTATCAGTCCTTTAAGCAAGATTGAAACAAATGAAGATGATTTTTATGGACTGAATCATACTTAAAAATATGTTCCATAGAGAGAGATGTCCTGGACACACTCTCCTCTAAGGGACTTTCTTCACCCAGATGTGCTACTGTCAGCTGTCCTCAGAGCCAGTGCGGGAATAAAAGCATGAAAAGACAATTAATAGAAAATCAGCATCCACTTTTAATCTGTATGCAAAAATACCAGAACCAAAATCAAATCAAATCAATTGCCGTTGAATAGGGGTCTCATGCATAGCAACCTCCCATTGGGTTTCAGAGGCAGTAAATCTTTGTGTGAACATAGAGGCAATAAGTCTTTATCTTTCCCCCATGTAGTTGTTTCAAACTGTCAACTTGTTAGTGTGCACTCCAAATGCATTTTCAACACTGTTAATAGCACTCATATATTTGAAAATAGTACAGCTTTAAAGTATAAATATTTTATATACTGTACGTATCGCATACGATATTTGGAGACTTGGTGGTGCAGTGGTTACATGTTGGGCTGTGATCTGCATGGTTGGCTGTTCAAAACCACCATCGGCTTCACAGGAGAAGCACTGGGCTTTCTACTCTTGTAAACAGTTACAATTTCAGAAACCCACAGTGAATGAGCATTGAAAGGTTGACAATATGTTTTAGGTTTTTGGTACTTGTGCCAGTCTGGGTAGACTAGAGGAACAAATTTCACAGACACGCATATGGATATAAAGAAAAGGTTTATATACCAAAGGAACAGGACATTGAAAAAACATCCCAGCCCAGTCCAGTTCAGAGTCATAAGCCCGATATTAACCCATATGCCCGAAATCAGTCTATAAAGTCTCCTTCTGACTCACGAAGTCACAGGTCAGTGGGTGCAGAATCCCGGCACTGGCAGGGGTCTCCGCATGGCTCCTCGCTTCCAGGGCTGAGGGTTCATCAATAGCAGAAGCAACTCATCACTGGTAGACGTCTCCATGTGGCCGCTCCAGCTTCAGAGGTCTGGCTCCATCAGGGAAAAGCCGTGTGGTCTCTCCGTTGGCTCCTGCAGCTTTTCAGATGCTGCCATTTTGTCCTGTTAGTCTCTCTAAGACTAACTCCCAACAACTGGGGGAGATAGCTTCTCATCTTCATGAGGAAATATCGTGAGATTTCCCAGACGTATCAGGAGAAAGTCATGCCCACATAGAGGCCTCATTGGCTACTCAATGGCTATCTCCAGATTAATAGGCTAGAGTCCACCCCTACATTTCAATCATAAAATTAACATAATCACATGATTGCCACAGTACTCTATATATATAATGATTATTGTCCAATTTCTTTGCAATAAAAAGGAAATAATTAATGTAAAAATAGGCCTCCCACCACCAGAGCAGTGATGCCTAAAAAAGTTTTAAAAAATTAAAAAAAAATAGGCATGGCAAAATAAAGAAATGAAAAATATATTGTGTCAACTCAGGACAATATCCTAGTTCAATTTTCATCCAATCTTTCTCTTGCAAACCTATAAGAAAAGCATGAATGTGTTAAATAATCACTATAGCTATAAAGGATAAGGAAGTTTCATGGTTAAATAGAATTATGTGCTCAATGTGTCATGAATATGTATACCAAGAAAGTGCCTCGAGTGAAAGAAACCCAGGGAAAACAGCACACAAGTACTTGGAAATAAAAACTTCGGAATTAGCAATAAATGTTATATTTAATTGAATTCACAGCTTTCA